>SKCR01017701.1:0-101449 GCA_019454045.1 Zanthoxylum bungeanum
TAAGAAGTAAGAAAGTAAAATTACTATTACTATTAAAAAGTAATTAAAAATATTTACAAAACTTAACTAAAATATTCTAGAGAGAGAAGCTCTTAATTTAGAACTAAGAAAAGAGGGAGAAAGGTGTAATGAAAACTGAAAATTCGATCTCTATTTATAGGCTCGAGTAAGGGTCTAGCGTCGCGACGCCCAAATTGCACTAGCGTCGCGACGCTGGGTACAGTTCGACACGTGTCACGCAGTGGTTGGTCGGCTCAGAATCTTATCCGATGACGTGGCACTGTTCATGACGTCATTGCTTACGTCATGCTGATGTGTCAACTGTTCATGACGTCATTGCTTGCGTCACGCTGATGATGTGGAAGGCGACGTGGCGACACGTGGGGCGGCGGCCGTCGGACGAATGAGATGTTGACACGTGTCATGCTGTGATTGGCTGATGATGACGTGGCATGTTGACTCGGTTGACTTGCTGACAATGCGGCTGATGTGGAAGATGATGTGGCGACACGTGGGGCGGTGGCCGTCCGAGCAATAAGATTTCGACACGTGGCATGGCGCATTTTAGCATCTCCGTTGTGATGGTGACACGTGGCACGGCGCATGTTAGCAAAGTCAAACTTTTCTCTGATTCTGATTTGTGGACCCGGCGCATTTTAACAGATTCGGCGCATGCTGGGCGTCGCGACGCGCAAGGCTTCAGCGTCGCGACGCTGAAATGACGATTTTGCCCTTTTTATCCAGTTTTGTCCATTTTGCCCCAAAATTGCTCCAGAATGTCCTGAAACTTTATTTATCTACAAAATAACACAAAATACATCAAAACGTTCACAAAACTCAAGAAACTATACAAAATATTAGGTTAAATGAGTGGGAAATAGTGATAGAAATACCACTCATCACACCCCCAAACCTAACATTTTGCTAGTCCTCGAGCAAAACATAAAATAAAATAACATAAATTATTTAATTAAGCCACTTTCGTAGGGATCACGATTGCATTTAGCATATGCAACAAGCCTTTAAAAACCCATAGGTGTCCCTAGTGGACGAGTTGTAGTCTCGTGAGGGTTTACAGCAATGATACCCACAAACATTTTACAAAAGTAAAAAGGTAGTGAAACTAATGCACACAAAAGCAAAAAGACAAGAGAAATAAAGAAGTTAGTGACTAATCATGTGAAACTTCTACTCCAAGTTATTAGTTGTTTTGTTTCATTCTAAATTACTAAATAAGTAAATTCTCCGATTATTTTTACCATTCTTCGTATACACAGCTAACAAAGTATTTAAACAACTCATTTTTGCCCACAACGGTCATAAGTGCAGTTGATAAGAGAGTAATATTTTTGTCCTAAAGTTTTATCAGAATTCACATCTTTTTGTAGTAATGGAATAAATTTTCTGATTTTTCTGATTTTTTCTTTGATTTTTTTCTCTATTTTTTATTTATATACAATATCTTCCATCTATGTAGCGAGCTTTAGGTCGGTGACTCCCAAACCAGTTGGCTTTAGGGCATCAGGTGTTAAGACACCCCTAAGGACTTAATTACTCAGACTTCAGATATATATACATATATATAAATTTTTCATCATTTTTGATCCATGTAACGAGCTTTGGGCCAATGACTCCCAACCAGTTGGTTTTAGGGCACTAGGTATTAAAATACCCTTACAGACTTAATAACTCGGATCTCAGACATTTTTTTTTTATTATTCCATTATTTTTTTTGAGATGCTTCTCCAATTAAACTATAGCACTGAATATTACAATCTTTTCAATTTTATCCTATGTCCGTATGTTACTATGCATGTTGATAATATCTGCCAACTAAGTATATGAAGATTCATTTTAGTCAGTTTTATGGAGAATTTACAGATTAAATAATTCAAAAGTGAATAAACAAAAATTAACTTGTTTTGAATTAGGTTTGAAATACGTCTCAGGAGTGAGAATTCCTTACACAGCTATTTCTTACCAATTTCATCTTTTTAGTCAACATAACAACAAAACATTTCTACTGGTCATATAACTATAATTTACATGTGGTTTTAGAAGTTTAATCAAAGGCTCACGTGACGAAGGTTTGTTCAAACTAGGACTCCCCACTCAAGGGTTCAAGCGACCAAGTGAACGCATTTTTTATACCTTATGGTACTTGCCAACGAGTTTATGGTGTGTGACTAACTGTCGAATGGAATTCCCGTTGTAGATTCCCCAGAGGGAAGGTGGAGCGAGGCTCACTTAAATACCCAAGCCCCTTAGGCTCTTATCGCTTGTTGTCAGGAATAAACAACGAGTCCTCCAAACTAGTCTGTCACAACACGCTACAAGTGAATGATTATCTAGGTGCCTCCACAGCTTTTCCTTATAAAAAGGTAGTGAGTGAAGGAAGACACCAAACCATCACCTAGCTTTAAATATGCCCTTTGTTTTTATTAATTTTTTTAATTTTTTTGTATTTTTCGAAAAATTTTGGACTAAAAATAAAAACACAATACAAACAAGTACTATTAACTATTCCTCACCCCCACCTAAATGAGACATTGTCCCCAATGTCTTAAACAGTAGAAGAATAGTTTAGAAGATAGTACCTGGTTGGCTGAATTACTACAAGCAAATTAAAGGTTAAGATCCAGATTAACACGACGCCTCTTACCACGATCGTCCTCAGACCATTTTATCTTTGAAATGATAGGGTCAACTTGTGGTTCATAGGCTATGAGTTGGTCAAGTAGATCTGGAGCAGACCTAGCAGTAAAAAGGAGTTCTTTCATAGGTTTTGACACGAACCCATTTCTCCGAGCATCATCAAGAAACACACAAAGAAAATCATAAAATCCATCAACGTTGAGCAGTCCAAGCGGTTTCTGGTGTATGTTCAGGTTCGCCCAAGATAGAACTATAAAATTTCCTCTAATGTACCCAAGCCACCTGGCAAAGCAATAAAAGCATCAGAACGGTTAATCATTTCAACCAGTCGTTCAGACATACCTGGCACGATCAGTTCCTCTCCGTTTGATGATCCAATAAGATTAGCCTCTGCCAAGGGTTTTGGGATGATTCCCAAAACATGACTGCCTCCTTCTTGTACGGCCTTTGAAACGATCCCCATTAGTCCAAGATTGCCTCCGCCATATATTAAGTGCATATTCCTTGCGGCTAAGACTCGACCCAATTCCAGTGCTGCCTCTATGTATTGTGGTTTAGTACCAACAGTACTACCGCAAAACACACAAATATTCTCAACTCGTCTTCTTGAAGTGGCTTCCATTTTTTATATATTTCTTTCACAAATCAGGATGCCTTCAAAAGTGCAATGACGGGCTGAATTTATAGTACCTGAAAAGAGTGAATACAATAATAGCACAAGTATCTTCCAGAGGACGATTGTTAGCTAAACAACAAAAGAAATCGTGAAAGGTCAAAAAGTCTGGATCCTGTCTACGAAAATAAAGATAATTACAACAGAAAAGCGAATCAAAGCAATAATTAAGACAACGGAATTGTGTATGCAATACGCCACTCGTTTGGTATATAAATCCTTTAGGATGCGTCTTAAGATTTCATTCCTTATTCAGCCATCGTTAATGAATTGTTTCTCCTCTTTGATTGCCAAACACAATTCCATCTGTCTTAAAATGCTCCGTTCGTGCTTTCCCTGCAAAAATAACACACAAAATTAAAAAGTTCACACTATGTATACACAAAATATGAAAACAGAAATTACAACAAATTGCATGGGTTGCCTCCCTGCCAGCGCTAAATTTTTCGTCTTCAGCCAGACGTGACTGAAATCCATCTGTTAAGGAGGTTTCAGCGTCGTTTTGGATGTCCTATCAAAGACAATTCCGTGAGCGTTGCTTTTGAAGGGTCTTTTCCAATGGTAAAGTGGCAAAAAGATTTTGTCTTATTTAGTGCTCGTACCACCTTTTTGATCTTTGTTGCTCCAGTGATTCCTGAAAAGAAAGAAAGAAAATCAGGAGGTCTCGTATGGTGCTTGACTTGGAATGGAAGTTCCATTCTGTCAAGCTTATGAGTGATTTCTTTGATTTGTACTCCCCAAAACAGCGATGTTTTTCCTGAATGCTCTGGATCTTTAATAAAGTCAGACATTTGCTCCTTCATTTGCTCTGCTTCTTGCTCTACCTTTTCTTCACAGATGTATTTTAAAATTTCTGCATTCAGCTCTTCATCTGTCATCTGTGAAATACATGTTTCAAAATTGTTAACCTGAGGATGAAAAGAAATGTCAGATTTTAGGTCTTCATCCTCTGATCTGGTTGAAATGATTGGCTCAGGTAGATCTTCATCAAACATTTGTGCAATGGAATCTCCAAGATCTTCATTTTGAGGATACAGAATTCCATCCTCAATTTTTGATGCATTTGGTACAAACAGTTCAACTTCATCCTCGTCAGAATCTGAATAATAGAAATCAAATCGAGACTTTGCCGGTTCGGGTTCCTGAACTGATACCTCTGGTTGTTGATACTGCTCAGCCTCCTCTTTTGCTAAAGTGTCATCGTGAAATGTTTGGTACTCTGAGGCTTCATCTGAAAATGATTCTTGAGGTATATAGCTCTGGTTTTCTATTAATTGTCTGATCTGATCTGTTATATTCTGTATGGATCCTGCGTTACTCTGAATTTGTGCATCAAATCGAGCTTCTTGTTCTTTGAACATGTGAATCAATTGATCTTCCTCGGATGGTTCTGGTTCTTGATAAGAATCAAAGGAAGATGGTGGATAAGATGAAAAATGTGATGATTCTTCGTACCTTGGTTGTTTCCAAAAATTCTGCCACTCTGAAAGGTAAATACATTGATCGCTCGGGTGGTTACCATCACAAATTACACATCTCCCCATTTCATTCTGTTGAGCAAATGTGATATTGCTTGATTCTGGCATCCAGTGATATTCGTTGGGATGAACAACAGGCCTCAGAAAACCGGACTGTTGCTCCCAGATGTGGGGTGTATCTTCTTGTAAAGCTTGTGATTTCTCAATTTCCCAATAGTGTTCCATTTTTTAATCACCTGAAAACAAAAGAAATAAAAATTACAAAATAAAAGAAAGAAAATTAGATATAAGTAAATTAGATAGTTTCAAAATTAACAACTCAAGAAAAATAAGTCCCCGGCAACAGCGCCAAAAACTTGACCGGCGTAAACACACACGTATAACGCAAGCGCACGTATCGTTCAAGTATATAAAAATATCGATCCCACGAGGACTTAATTCCTACTGTTGTTATTAATTGTTGATACTATTTATTTACAGATATCTAATTATAGGGAGAAGGGAATTGATTGCTTGAAATGATTTGATTTGTAGAGTTGCTAAATAAATAAATAAATAAAGACAAAAGAAAATACTAAGGAAAATAAAAAGACTTAAAGATCTAGGGTTGTGAATCTTTCTAATATCAATTAAAAGATGAAGTAGTTAAATCATAGTTGGGTAAATTATTGAATTATTAATCTGGAACACTAAATTATGTAAAAGCCTCTTTCGAATGATCATTTACAAATACCTAGTTATAATCCAATTGAAACATATGTCTATGTCAATTAAATTACCTAGATTCATTAAGGTTAAGTTCCAATTATGACTACCCCCGCCCAACAGGTATATTCCTATCCTGTAAGGAAATCTATTAAAGGTTTATCTATCCTTAAAGAAGATCGTGGGTTGTTGAGTATAAGGTCTTTAAACTTAAAATCCCTATGTCTAGTTCATTTTAAGTTTACCTAATCAATTTTATTAGTGATCAGTTAATAAAAAGCATTAAGATTATGACTCAACAAATAACTCTTTTAATTACCCCAACTATAATCTAACCCTTTATTAATACGGTGATATTAGAAATCATCACACCCTAGAATACTAACTTAGTTACAACACATAGTTAGGACTAGTAAAACAAAGATAAAAATTACTAAAAAGTAAATGCAGAAAAATAAATAAAATGCTAAGGACAAAGGAATTAACTTCTACTAAATACTAATTAGAAATCTCCCATAAAATATAATATATACTTGTGATAATTTTTATAACCAGCCATAAAGGCGGTAATATTTGTTATTAAACCAGCCATAAAGGCGGAACATAAATATACCAGGCCATAAAGGCGGAACAAAAAAAACCAGCCATAAAGGCGGAATAATTATTTAATAACCAACCGACCAATCTGGCGGTATCCTTATTAAGTCCGGTTTTAAATAGTTTATATATTATATTTTAGGGAGATTAATCTAAATAGCAATAGTAAAAGAATTACCTTTTTACCTTAGCGGTGAAAAGTTACCTACACATAGTAAATAGTAAAAATTGTAAGAAGTAAGAAAGTAAAATTACTATTACTATTAAAAAGTAATTAAAAATATTTACAAAACTTAAACTAAAATATATCTAGAGAGAGACTCTCTTATTTAGAACTAAGAAAAGAGAGAGAAAGGTGTAATGAAAACTGAAAATTCGATCTCTATTTATAGGCTCGAGTAAGGGTCTAGCGTCGCGACGCCCAAATTGCACTAGCGTCGCGACGCTGGGTACAGTTCGACACGTGTCACGCGGTGGTTTGTCGGCTCAGAATCTTATCCGATGACGTGGCACTGTTCATGACGTCATTGCTTACGTCATGCTGATGTGTCAACTGTTCATGACGTCATTGCTTGCGTCACGCTGATGATGTGGAAGGCGACGTGGCGACACGTGGGGCGGCGGCCGTCGGACGAATGAGATGTTGACACGTGTCACGCTGTGATTGGCTGATGATGACGTGGCATGTTGACTTGCTGACGTGGCGGCTGATGTGGAAGATGATGTGACGACACGTGGGGCGGTGGCCGTCCGAGCAATAAGATTTCGACACGTGGCATGGCGCATTTTAGCATCTCCGTTGTGATGGTGACACGTGGCACGGCGCATGTTAGCGAAGTCAAACTTTTCTCTGATTCTGATTTGTGGACCCGGCGCATTTTAGCAGATTCGGCGCATGCTGGGCGTCGCGACGCGCAAGGCTTCAGCGTCGCGACGCTGAAATGACGATTTTGCCCTTTTTGCCAGTTTTGTCCATTTTGCCCCAAAATTGCTCCAGAATGTCCTGAAACTTTATTTATCTACAAAATAACACAAAATACATCAAAACGTTCACAAAACGCAAGAAACTATACAAAATATTAGGTTAAATGAGTGGGAAATAGTGATAGAAATACCACTCATCACACCCCCAAACCTAACATTTTGCTAGTCCTCGAGCAAAACATAAAATAAAATAACATAAATTAATTAATTAAGCCACTTTCGTAGGGATCACGATTGCATTTAGCATATGCAACAAGCCTTTAAACCCATAGGTGTCCCTAGTGGACGAGTTGTAGTCTCGTGAGGGTTTACAGCAATGATACCCACAAACATTTTACAAAAGTAAAAAGGTAGTAAAAAGGATGATATGCATATCTTTGTCTTCTTCCACGTCAAGGATAATGAAATCTGCTGGAAGAATGAGTTTGTCGACTTTGACCAGCACATCTTCAACAACACCTCTTGGAAATACGAGCGTTCGATCAGCAAGTTGTAATGAGACTGAGGTAGGCATTGCTTCTCCAATTTGCAATTTCCTATAAATAGAAAAAGGCATCAAATTAACACTTGCACCTAAGTCACATAAAGCCTTACCGATATAGTGTTCTCCAATGGTGCATGAGACAGTGAAACTGCCAGGATCTTTCAACTTTGGGGGAAGTTTCCTTTGAATGATGGCACTGCATTCTTCCGTCAATGCTACTGTCTCATAGTCTCCGAATCTCTGTTTTCGTGAAAGAATGTCTTTCATGAATTTTACATAGCTGGGCATTTCTGAAAATGGAATGTTGATGTGAAGTTTTTTGAACACCTCCAGGAATCGAGCAAACTGCTTGTCCAGTTTGTTTTTCTGAAGTCATTGTCGAAATGGTGGAGATGGAGTGATCTGATTTTTTTCTTTTTCCTTTGCTTCTTTTCCTTTCATCTATTGCTTTGTTTCTTTTGAAACTTCCTCAATTGCTGCCTTGATTCCAACATCTTTGTTGATTTCAGTACCGCTTTTCAAGGTGATGGCTTGACATTGCTCCTTCCCTCGGTTCCTTGGATTGGGTTCTGTGTTGCTGGGAAGATTGCCTGGCGGTCTGTAACTTTGAGCATTGGCCAGTTGTCCGATTTGATTCTCCAATGCTTTGATGGAAACAGATTGGCTTTGAAAGATAACATCATATGCTGCTTGTTGCTTTTTGAACATCTCTGCAATCCATTCTTTCATTTTTGGTTCTTTTTCATGTTCCTGGCCTTTGTTCTGTTGTTGAAATCCTGGTGGTGGATAGTTCTACTATTGGAATCCTGGTGGTGGATTGTTCTTTTGTCCTGAATTGTTGCTCCATGAAAAATTGGGATGATTCCTCCACCCTAGGTTGTAGGTGTTGGTATATGGATTGTTCCACTGTCTGTTGAAATTGTTGACATAATTCACCGTCTCTTCAAGTTGGTTTGGTTTTGATGCTCCTTCATATGGTAAACTTGTGGATCCAGAGCTGGGAGTCTCCATGAATTTGCATATATGATCCAACTTGGCGTTAACTGCTGTATTGGCTCCACTTTCATAAATTCCTCAGCAATTCTTTGGATCATGCTCCTTTCTGTTGGCCACAAGGAATTGTTGTTGGCCATTTCTTCGATTAGGTCCCAGGCTTGATCTTCTCCTTTGGCCATTAAAGCTCCTCTAGCAGCAGCATCGATTGTGGTTCTCATCAGTCCAGAAAGTTCATTATATAAGGTTTGGACTTGAAGCCATTTTGGAATCTCATGGTGAGGATATTTCCGGAGCAAATCTTTGTACCTTTCCCAAGCTTCGTAGAGAGTTTCTGAGTCTTGTTGCACAAAGGATGTGATGTCATTCCTCAGCTTTCCAGTTCTCGCTGGTTGAAAGTACTTTGCAAGAAATTTGGTGGCTAAAGTGTTCCAATTTGTGATGGAACCTACTGGTATTGAATGTAGCCAAGCTTTAGCTCTGTCTTTCAAGGAGTATGGGAAAATACGCAGTCTCATTGCTTCTTCAGCTTCTCAGTTGTAATTGAAAGTGCCGCAAACTTCCAGGAAGTTGCTGATGTGGGCATTAGGATCATCAGTTGCATTCCCCCCAAACTGAACTGACTGCTGAATCATCTGAATGCATGTTTTGATGTCACCCGCATTTGCTGGTAAGGGAGGAAGTACAATACATGAAATGAGTCTGTCAACCACCGGAATTGTTCTGTCTCGAATGGGAATTGGTGGTGCAACCTCCAAAGGTTCAGGTTCCTTGTTGACTAAAGCTTATTGGCCTTCTCGCCTTTCCCTTCTCAACTGTCTGATGGTTCTTTCAATTTCTGGGTCAAGCGATCGGAGTTCAAAGCTTCTGGTTCGTCTCATAAAGGATTTGAGAACTTCAAACACACGAATACAAAAACAATAAGTAAAAAGAAATTAGATACAAGTAAATGTATCAAACCTCTAAACTAATAGTGAAAGATAAATAAGTCCCTGACAACGGCGCCAAAAACTTGACTGGCATAAACACACACATATAACGCAAGCGTACGTATCGTTCAAGTAGTATAAAAAGTATCGATCCCACGAGGACTTAATACCTAATCTATTAATTTTTTGAGGTCAAATGATTACTAGTATCTAACAGGTTGATTGATTGATTTGAAATGGTGATGATTCTAAATTTAAAAAAAGTAAATAAAATTGTACAAAAGTAGGTTTAAGAAAATTCAATATTAAAAACTATCTAGGGTTGTGAATCTTTCTAATATCTTTTAAAAGATGAAGTGGTTATTTCATGTTTATGTAATAAATTGGTTTACTAACCTGGAACACTAAATTATTCAAAAGCCTCTGTCGATGGTCAGACGCAAATACCCAGTTTAACCCAATTGAACCATATGTCTATGTCAACCAAATTATCAGGATTCATTAAGTTTAAGTTCCAATTATGGCTACCCCCGCCCGACAGGTATATGTCTATCCTGTAAGAAAATCTTTTAAAGGGTTATCTATCCTCAAGGAAGATCTTGGGCTATTAAGTCTAAGGCTGAAACCTAAAATTCCTTTGTCAAGTTTATTTTAGATTTACCACATCAATCTTATTGGTGATCAGACAACAAGAAGCATTAAGCTTAAGACTTAATAAGTAAACTTTTAAATTACCCAAACTATAAAATAACCCCTTACAAACCAATTTATTATCTTTGATTAGGTCTCATCATTCACCCTTAAACATGCATTCTAAAGCATAATAAGGTGCGATAAAATTAATAATGATATACGGATGGATATTCACAAATTTGTTCCTAGAACAAATCTCTCACTTTTCTCTCTCCCCCTAGCACTTTACATTCTTCTACCCAATTACATAACATTATAAGAAACCTCATTTACATTGAGGGGATTTGGTATGAAGAGAAATACAAAGAGTATAGAAGGTGAAAGGCTGGACACGCAGGTCCAATTTCAAATAAATACCATATTTATAATAATTTCTGAAATTGCCCACACCCATCTAATATCCATCTGATATACATTATTCAACAAATACATCCAAGTATTAACACAAAGCATGTTGTCAATCAATCTAATCCAATTAATTAATCTTCAATTAATGACCATCCAATGTTCATACAAAGATTTGATTTGCGCGAGTCCAACTCGTTTAAGAATAAATACTCAAAGCAAGTATTCTTGAATTATGTCGAACTACAAATTTAAATCCAATTTTAATTGTATCCAATACTAATTCATGTTTAATTCCAAATTAAACAATTACACATATAATAGTGCCTTTTAGACTTGCATTCCAAATCTAATCTAAATGGGTCTCAAAGGGCCAATCAGCATCCAATGCCAATTCAATTAAGTCCAATGGGCTTTCAATTAATTCTTTAGGCATCGAATTTGGCCATTATGGATCCAACCCATAATGCATTGGCCCATTTAGGAATCACCCTATGTCAAAAATTAATTTTGGCCCATTAGGCCCAATTAAATAATCAAAGGCCCAAAAGTCATACTTTGGACTTTATGGAAATGTTTTAGGCCCAATTGGATCCAACCCAATTGTCCAAAACCATACTTGGCCTAACCAAGCCCATTAGTCCAAATACAACCAAATTAGATTAATATATTATTCCAAATATCACATTAATCCAATTAAAGTGTAATTAACACAATTAATTAATTAATCTAATATTTCCAAAACATTAGTTAATCTAATTAATCATGGTTTACATTCCAATTCATGTCCAACACTAATTGAAGCAAAATCATTTCATCCAACAACATGCATCTCACGGCAATAGCAAGAAAATAACATTCAATTTTGATTTCAATCCAATTAAATCAACAATTAACATTCATTTCATGCTTTTAAACACATCCAATTGTCAAATTTCCAAAAATCACCATGAGTAATTCTTAGGGTTCTATTCGGACAACTAAAGGATTTGGGGAAAACTTGATCTAATCAATTTTCACAAATCCAATCATGCATAACTCTAAGTCATCATCATATAACATCAACCAAACAATCAATTTTGAATTTACATGCTCCAAGCATAAAATTACCAAATTAAAGTAATGAACCCTAGAATTCCAAATCATATTTAGAAGGCTCTGATACCATTGTTTGTGTCTCTAAGACATGCCCAAGATCTCTAAACATGATTCTAATGTGAATTAACCATGTAAAGTTATGGAATACTTACATTGGTTTGTAGAAAATTTCAAATATCTCTTGAAGGATGAAGCTCCAAGCTTTGATTTGTTGTTATGGCTCTTGGGTGAGTTTCCCTATCACCTTAATCAACTCTCCAAGTGCTAGCTTGATCAATTTTGAAACAAAATTTGCACCTCCAAGGGAAGAGAGAATTCGGCAATGTGAAGAAAGGAATGAGAAAGTGAATAGTTCAAGTTGACTTGGTTGGTGCGTCGATAAATAAATCCAATTAATAAGCCCAACCACTTCCATCATACTTTGACAAGTTGATGTAAGTCAAGTGGGTCCCACCACTTTTAAATTCCAAATTTAAGTTGGCTTACACAACACACAACTTAGCTCGGGCCCGGGCTCGTTTAATTCTGAATTAAACGAATTTTCCGTCGCTAAATAATTAAATCAAAATTAATTAAATAATTATGCCTAGTAAAATTATTGCGAAAGTCGCTTACGAATTAATTCCAAATTAATTCCTTCGCTCGAATTAAAATCCAATTTTAATTCCGTATTGAAATCTAATTTTAATTAATATATCCGATATATTATTTTAGCCCAAATAAATTAATTAAATAGTAAAATCCTATTTAACTATTAAATTTACTTTATCGATTAATTCCAAATTAATCGCGTTCTCTCTTCTAGAAGAATTAATCCCAGATTATTTCTTGCTGCAATTAATCCCATATTAATTTTCTCTCTCATAATTAATCCCAGATTAATTACATTCGAGTCAAATGCCATTGGTGAATCTTTGGGAAGCGACCCAAGAGATTCTTGGATATGTTGGCAGTAAATACGGTCATCGGACTATCCAAACACGTGCGTACCTCGTACCATATTCTCACTACTTTACAAGACATGGTTGGCTTCTAGCAAAGCATCTTGCCTACCCAATTCTCCAAAAATATCCACCGAGGAATATAATATGTATCAGGTATAGTAATACAATGTATTTGCGTAATACGATCCTGTATCGGATCTCACATGCTAGGCCTAGGGCTGGCACTATGTCTGCCCCGTACGAAGTATATATCGGATCCCGCATAACTAGTCTCTGTAATTGGATAATCATGACCTAGTCATATTATCCCGATAGCTGCAGCATTTAAGAGTACTAGTATTGTATCCTGTGTGACCATCATCTCCATAGGACTGAAGTGATACTCCCATCTTGACATCACATCCAATACACTACGATTCTCAGTAAACCCAGCAAAGGCGTACACAGAACCTGTTGAAGCTCCAGACGATCAATACCAAAGTAAACTGATTGTCGCAAATATTAGCGATGCAAGTCTTAGGTTAAAGATCACATACACCTGCCCTGATTCGGAATCCTATAGACACATAGTCATAATACCAATGGGATTCCGAGTGGGTCTATCCAGAGCGAAGCTATTCTCATTCCAACGGCTAATAGAACCTCTTATAACACTTGCATAAGTATCTAATACCTTTCTTCAGCAATCAAATATCTGATCGCGAAGAAAGATGCCAAACCCAGATTGATCCGTTGGATACTTCTTCTGCAAGAATTTGACGTGGAGATTCGAGACAGGAAAGGAACAGAGAACCAGGTGGCAGATCACTTATCGAGGATCGAGAATGGAGAAACAGCTGGCAAAGAACTGTCAATCAAAGAAACTTTTCCAGATGAACAGCTATTTGCCATAAAACAACAAGATACCCCTTGGTATGCTGACTATGTCAACTACATTGTGTCAGGAAAATGGCCGTTGGAATGGACAACTCAACAACAGAAGAAATTCTTCAAAGAAGTCAAGCACTATATCTGGGATGAGCCGTACCTGTTCAAACGGTGTGCTGATCAATTATTGAGACGGTGTGTTCCACAGGAGGAGGTCAACAGTGTTTTGTAGCACTGTCATTCATCACCATATGGCGGACACTTCAGCGGAAACAAAACTGCAGCAAAAGTCCTTCAATCAGGTTTGTTCTGGCCTACACTTTTTAAAGATGCTTATCTTTTGCTTTTCAATGTGACAGGTGCCAGAGAATGGGGAATATTTCGAGAAGAAACGAAGGACCATTGCAAAACATTCTGGAAGTTGAGATATTTGATGTGTGGGGTATTGATTTCATGGGACCCTTTGTTCCATCATTCGGAAACCTGTACATATTGGTTGCTGTAGACTACGTCTCCAAATGGGTTGAAGCAATTGTACTGCCATCCAATGATTCAAAAGTGGTGATCAAATTCCTGAAAAAGAACATTTTCACTCGGTTTGGAACACCTCGAGCAATCATCAGCGATGGTGTCTCATTTCTGCAACAAATACTTTGATGCACTTCTATCCAAATACGGAGTTACTCACAAGGTTGCCACAGCCTACCATCCACAGTCAAATGGACAGGTTGAAGTTTCAAACAGAGAAATCAAAAGAATCTTGGAAAGAACCGTTGGATCAACAAGGAGGGACTGGTCTACAAAATTGGACGATGCATTATGGGCCTACCGTACAGCTTACAAGACACCCATTGGTATGTCACCATATCGATTGGTGTTTGGGAAAGCATGCCATCTGCCAGTTGAGCTTGAACACAAGGCGTACTGGGCACTGAAGAAGTTGAATTTTGATCCACAAGCTGCAGGAGAGAAAAGACTTCACCAACTCAATGAATTGGAGGAATTTCGCCTACAGGCTTATGAGAATGCCAGACTGTACAAAAAAAGACCAAGAGATGGCATGACCGAAAAATAGTGCACAGACAGTTGGAACCAAGGCAACAGGTGTTGTTGTACAACTCGAGGTTGAAACTTTTCCCTGGAAAGTTGAAATCAAGGTGGTCAGGTCCATTTGTGATCACTCAGGTTTTACCACATGGAGCTGTTGAGTTACTGGATCCCAATACCAACAACACATTCAAAGTTAACAGTCAGCGGGTTAAGCATTATTGGGGAGAACCGTTGGAGCGTCAAAAAGAAACTGTCACACTTTCAGATCCAGCCTAAACGTTCAAAAAGTCACGTCTAGCTGACGACTTTAAACTTAGCGCTCGCAGGGAGGCAACCCATGCAATTTGTGTATATATTGTGATTTTGTGTGATTTAATTTTGTGTGTTTAGTTTTTGCAGATTAAGATGGAAGAAGCTCTCGTAAATCTTCACAAGCAATTTCCTTCTCTCCCTCAAAAATCTCTGATGAAAGTTTACAAAGCTCGCTTGGAACGGATGAGACTATTGATGAACAAAGGTATTCCTACTGATATTTGTTGGGTAATCGAAGCACGAATTCGTTTAGCAGGTGAGTATTATGAGTCTTGTAATTCTTATTTACCTGGATTTGGAAGAAGCACCTATGCAAAGAAACGTAGAGCTAAGCAAATGGGTGTTTGTTTCAAATGTGCACGTTGGAATTGTAATACTCGTTGTCGTTCTTTAGGAATGGTGTCTGATAATCGAGAAGACAAAATTAAATTCATTAGGGATGGCTTGAGTAAGGAGTCTTTAGATGATCTATCTTCGACTCTTGAGACGCATCCCAGTGGACATGTTCACATAGCCTTTCGCAAATTACATACACAATTTCAAAAAGAAACAACAGTTAAGTCTCGGGAATCTGACTCAAAAAGACCCTGTTTGCCAATTTATAAGAAAATTGGATGGGAAGCTTGTCCCTGACGCATAGACGTCAATCAAGCCCGTTATTTTTGTAAATATTATATCTCTTTGTCTTTTGCTAATAATTGTAATTTGTTTTGTTGTTTTCTTTTATTTTCTCCGACAGGATCCAGATCTTGTTGACTATCACGATCTATTTTACTATTTCGCTACTAATCGTCCTTTGGAAGATACTTGTGCTATTTTTACTCCCCCTTTTCAGGTATTATAAATTCAACTCATCATTGCACTTTTGAAGATATCCAGAGTAAAACATGGAAGCCACTTCAAGAAGACGAGTTGAAAACATTTGCGTGTTTTGCGGTAGTACTGTTGGTACTAAACCACAATACATAGAAGCAGCACAGGAATTGGGTCGAGTCTTAGCAGCAAGGAATATGCACTTAATATATGGCGGAGGAAATCTTGGACTTATGGGGATCGTTTCAAAGGCTGTACAGGAAGGAGGCAGTCATGTTTTGGGAATCATCCCAAAACCTTTGGCAGAGGCAAATCTTATTGGTTCATCAAACGGAGAGAACTGATCGTGCCAGGTATGTCTGAACGACTGGTAGAAATGATTAACCGTTCTGATGCTTTTATTGCTTTGCCAGGTGGCTTGGGCACATTGGAGGAATTTTTATAGTACTATCTTGGGCGAACCTGAACATACACCAGAAACCGCTTGGACTACTCAACGTTGATGGATTTTATGATTTTCTTTGTGTGTTTCTTGATGATGCTCGGAGAATGGGTTCGTGTCAAAACCTATGAAAGAACTCCTCTTTACTGCCAGAACTGCTCCGGATCTAATAGACCAACTTATAGCCTATGAACCGAAAGTTGACCCTATCATTTCAAAAATAAAATGGTCTGAGGACGATCGTGGTAAGAAGCGACAAATAAATCTGGATCTTAACCTTTAATTTTCCTGTAGAATTTCAGCTAACCAGGTATTATTTTCTAAACTCTTCTTTCACTGTTTAAGACATTGGGGACAATGTCTCATTTAGGTTTGGGGGTGAGGTATAGTTAATAGTACTTGTTTGTATTGTGTTTTTATTTTTAGTCCAAAATTTTTCGAAAAATACAAAAAAAATTGAAAATTTTTCAAAAATTACAAAAATATTTTGCATTTTTGTGTTTTTATTTTAACTAAAAGGTGAAATTGGTAAGAAATAGCCGAGTAAGGAGTTTCCACTCTTGAGACGTATTTCAAACCATTTATTTCGAAACAAGTTAATTTTTGTTTATTTCATTTTGAATTATTTAATTTGTGAATTCTCCATAATACTGACTAAAATGAATCTTCATATGCTCATTTGACAGGTATTATCAACATGCATAGTAACATACAGACATGAGCTGTAATTGAAAAGCTTGTAATATTTCGTGCTCTAGTTTAATTGGAGGAAACATATATTAATAGTTATGGAATAAAAAAAAAAAAATCATTTCTGATATAAAAAAAAAATAAAGTATCTAAGATCCGGGTTATTAAGTCTGTAAGGGTGTTTTAACACCTAGTGCCCTAAAACCAACTGGTTTGGGAGTCATTGGCCCAAAGCTCGTTACATGGATCAAAGATACTGCAAAATATATATATCTGAAGTCTGAGTAATTAAGTTCGTAGGGGTGTCTTAACACCTGGTGCCCTAAAGCCAACTGGTTTGGGAGTCACCGACCCAAAGCTCGCTACATAGACGGAAGGTATTGTATATAAATAAAAAGTCAAAATTCAGAAAAATCAAAGAAAAAAATCAGAAAAATCAGAAAAATTATTCCATTGCTACAAAAAGGTGTGAAATCTGATAGAACTTTAGGACAAATATTACTCTCTTATCAACTGCACTTATGACTGTTGTGAGCAAAAATGAGTTGTTTAATATTATGTTGGCTGTGTATATGAAGAATGGTAAAAATAATCGGAGAATTTACTTATTTAGTAATTTAGAAAGAAACAAAACAACTAGAAACTTGTAGTAGAAGTTTCACCTGATTAGTTACTATCTTCTTTATTCTCTTTTCTCTTGTCTTTTTGCTTTTGTGTGCATTAGTTTTACTGCCTTTTTACTTTTGTAAAATGTTTGTGGGTATCATTGCTGTAAACCCTCACGAGACTACAACTCGTCCACTAGGGACACCTAGGGGTTTAAAGGCTTGTTGCATACGCTAAATGCAACCGTGATCCCTACGAAAGTGGCTTAGTTTAATTTTAATTTTATTTTGTTGTTTTGCTCGAGGACTAGCAAAATGTTAGGTTTGGGGGTGTGATGAGCGGAAAATATATCAATATTTACCGCCCCTTTTACTTAATATTTTGTTTAGTTTCTCGGGTTTGATGAATGTTTTGATGTGTTTTAGTTTATTTTGCAGATAAAATAATATCGGGACTCAATGAAATCATTTAGGACGAAATGTGGATCAAATAAGGGCAATTATTGGACTTGATATATTAATTTTGGAGATTGGAAATTTGAAAGGGCGTTTTGACGAAGTGCAGTTTTGGAAATTCCAGTTTTGCACATCTGTCGTATGTTGGGCATAACGTTTTACTCAGATATCGGATTGAGCTGATTCAAGTGCCAGATTAAAGAAGACTCAAAGATCTACAACTTTGAAAGAGAAAATATTTTCGAATTATGAAGATTTCATGACCGAAATGGATGAACCATCCAGAAGTGTGTGGAGTGTAATTATTAAAAGTTATTATCAATCATTTTCAAAGCAAAATATTAATTAATTAATAATTAATAAAAATTATCAAATCAACACCAAACAAGATAAGAAATTATTGGAGCAATTATGGATTTGGTGGAGTAATTAGTGGAGAAATTAATAATGTAATTGGTGGAGAAATTGATTGATGATTTGATGGTGGCAAAATTTTGCCTATAAATACCAAGCCATTTCATTTGTAAAATTCATACTTTCTTCTTTGAAATCCTTAATGAAAAAATAAAAAGATTGTATCTAGTTTGTTTATTTTTAGTTTTCAGTAATTAATTTTCACTTTCGCACTTTCTTTTCTTTACTTTTCAGTTTTACTTTCCGTAATTTACTTTTACGCATAACACTTTCCTTTCTTTACTTTTTCAGTTTTTATTTTTCAACCATGAGGAGGTAACTTCCCTCTGCCGAGGTGAAAGGTAATTCTTTTACTGTTACTATCTTAGATTAATCTCCCTTAGACACAACATATTCACTATTCTAAAATTTGACTTAAAAAGGAATACCGCTATATTGGTCGGTGGGCTATTTAATTTAAACTGTTAAACCTGACTAAGCAAGGATACCGCCAGATTGGTCGGTTGGTAATTTAATTTTGGTTCCGCCTTTATGGCTGGTTATTTCTTTATCGCCTACATGGCAAGTTCATGGACAAATTTTACCGCCTTTATGGCTGGTCGGACTTAACTTGACTTAATCAGGATACCGCCTATATGGTCGGTTGGTTTTAATCTCACAAGTGATTATGTTATACTAAGGGAGATATCTAAGTTAGTAATTAGTAAAAGTAATTCCTTTTATCTTGGCAGTTTATTTTCATTTACTTTCCCGCTTTTACTTTCTCGCAGTTACTTTTTAGCATTTTTATTTTATGTCTTTTAAGTTGTCATTAGCCATAGCTATGTATTGTAACTAAGTTAGTATCTAGGGTTGTGATGAATTTCAATATAACCGGTTATAAGGGGTTAGATTATAGGTTGGGTAATTTAAAGATTTATTTATTGAGTCTTAATCTTAATGTTTTTATTAACTGGCCATTAATAAAATTGATTAGGTAAACTTAAAATGAACTAGACATAGGGATTTTAAGTTTAAGACCTTAGACCATAATTGGAACTTAAACTTAATGAATCCAGGTAATTTGGTTGACATAGACATATGGTTCAATTGGGTTATACTGGGTATTTGCATCTGACCATCGACAGAGGCTTTTGCATAATTTTGTGTTCCAGGTTAGTAAATCAATATATTACACAAACATGAAATAACCACTTCATCTTTAATTAGATATTGGAAGAAATCACAACCCTGGATAATTTCTTAATAATTGAATTTTCACTTAATTTACTTTCGCGCAATTTTATTTACTTGTTTTTTTTTTTAAAGTCATCACCCAATCAAACAATCAATCTGTTAGATACTAGTAATCATTTGGCCTCATAAAAATTAATAGCTTAGGTTTTAAGTCCTTGTGGGATCGATACTTTTTATACTACTTGAACGATACGTGCGCTTGCGTTATACGCGTGTGAAATCATCGATCAATATCTAATGTCTGAACTATGTACATGTCACTCAAACTTTTACTGAGAAATAGCTTTCATCAGCGGATCTGCAATGTTGTCATCTGATGCAATCTTCTCGATCTTCACATCGCCACGATATATGATCTCACGAATCAGATGAAATCATCGAAGTACATGTTTGGATCATTGATGAGACCGTGGTTCCTTAGCCTGTGTTATAGCCCCGTTATTGTCATAATACCGGAACTACTCCTAATCCAATTAGGAATTTATGGATCCAAACTGCTTCTTTTGCTGCCTCAGCTGCATCAATATATTTCGCTTATGTTGTTGAATCAGCAACAGTCTCTTACTTGGAAGATTTCCAACTCACTGCTCGGTTGTTCAAACAAAATATGTACCCAGATTTCGACTTACAATCATCTTTATCGATTTGAAAAATTTCATCGGTGAACCCAGTCACTTCAAGTTCTCTTTCCCCATAGACTAAGAAAGCATCATTAGTTTGTCTAAGATACTTAAGGATGTTCTTTACAGCAATCCAGTGACCATCACCTGGATCGGCCTGATAGAGACTGCACATGCTCAAAGCATATGAGACATCAAGTCGCGTACATATCATGGCGTACATGATCGATCTGACTGCTGAAGTATACGGGATCCGAATCATTTTATCTCTCTCATCTTGAGTTTTAGGAGACATGTCCTTAGATAGAGAGACATCATGTGACATCGGAAGCAGCCCCTTCTTGGACTGATCCATGTTGAATCTCTTCAACACTTTGTCAATATACGAGCTCTGGGAGAGTCCAAGTAGCTTTCTAGATCTATCCCGGTAGATCGTTATTCCAAGAATAAAGGCTGCTTCTCCCAGGTCTTTCATGGAGAATTTTAATGAAAGCCAAGCTTTCACCGATTGTAGCATGGGAATGTCATTGCCAAGAAGCAATACATCATCAACATATAGGACAATGAATGTCAGTCCATTCCGACTAAACTTCTTATATACACAATAATCATCTTCGTTTTGAATGAAACCATATTCCTTTATGATCTCATCAAAATGCTGGTTCCAAGAACGCGATGATTGCTTCAATCCATAAATGGATCGATTTAACTTGAAAACCTTGTTTGCATGTTTTGGCACGACAAAACTATTAGGTTGTTGCATATAAACATCCTCCAAAAGGTTTCCGTTAAGGAAAATGGTTTTGACGTCCATCTGTCATATTTCATAATCAAAATATGCAGCAATAGCAAGCATTATCTGAATGGATTTCATCATGGAAACAAGTGAAAAAGTTTCATCGTAATCAACACCATGTCGTTGACGATACCCTTTTGCTACAAGCCTAACTTTGTACGTTTGTATTTTGCCTTCCATGTCCGTCTTCCTTTTGAATACCCATTTACAACCAATAGGCTTAATGTCTTCTGGTGGATCAACCAGTGTCCAAACTTGGTTGGTATATATGGAATCCATTTCGGACTTCATGGCTTTCTGCCATAAAGCGGAGTCGATACCTTGTATCGCTTCCTCATACGTAGCTGGTTCATCTTCCTCAATAAGATTAATGTCTACATGAGGTGAGATCGGAAACCGATACCTCTCAGGTTATTTTCTGACTCTCTCTGGCCTACGCGGTTCTTGTGTATTATAAGATTGTGGAACAGTCTCATCCCTGATGAACTATTCGTGTTCCGTGAGGGGGTTGGTGCCAGGAACAGTATCACTCTGATTTTCATCGGGTTCTACTTTAGTCCCACTTACCACTGCATTTATGAATTCCTTTTCGAGGAAAATTGCATGAAAAACAACAAATATTTTGTTCTCTTATGGGTTGTAGAAGTAATATCATTTGGTTTCCCTAGGATAACCTACAAATAGGCACTTATCTTATTTGGGTTCTAGTTTGGTAGCATCCAAACATTTAACATATGTTCATCATCCCTAAATCTTCAGGAACGAGAAACCCGGTTTCTTTCCTGTCCATATTTCATATGGAGTCTGTCCAACAGACTTTGACAGAACCTTATTCAAAATAAGTATTGCACTGTATAATGCATATCCCTAGAAGAAAATTGGTAGCTCTGTGTGACTCATCATTGACCTTACCATGTCCAACAAAGTTCGGTTTCTCTATTCGGACACATCATTCAATTGAGGTGTTCCGGGAGGAGTCCACTGTGAAAGAATACCATATTCTCTCAAGTAATTTTGAAACTCATTGCTTAAGTATTCTCCACCATGGTCCGACCGCAATATTTTAATACTTTTACCGGTCTGTTTTTCTACTTCGTGTCGAAACTCTTTGAATTTCTCAAAAGTTTCCGACTTGTGTTTCATAAGATACACATAACCATAACGCGATGCATCATCCGTAAAGGTTACGAAGTATTCATATCCACCTCTAGCCTGACTAGACATGGGCCCGCATACGTCACTATGAACGAGGGCTAACATCTCGGTGGCACGTACACATTTACCACTAAAAGGTGTTTTAGGCATTTTGCCTAACAAATAAGATTCGCAGACTTCATATGAATTACGATCAAATCCGTCCAAGTATCCATTCTTCAAAAGAGTGGATATATGAGTCTTGTTAATGTGTCCCAGACGACAATGCCACAAATAAGTCTCATCTGATTTACTCAATTTGAGCCTTTTTTTTGTTACGTTATATGTTTGACATTCGTTTATATTCAAAATATAAAGACCATTATTAACTTCTGTTGTACATATCAAAATATCATCTTTATATACAAAACACTCAGTGTTCAGGAATACAAAGGTATACCCACATCGGGTTAAACTAGTCAAACTAGGCACAAAATAACAGTCACCTAATGTAATTATATGCCCCGAGGCCAAATTCAATTCATAGGTGCCAACGGACAAAACAGCGACTCTCATCCTGTTTCCGACTCGTAGGTCCATCTCACCTGAAGTCAGTCTCCTGCTAATCTACAGATCATGCACATCAGTACAAATATGAGTACCACATCCAGTATCAAAAATCCAATTTTTAAAACCAGTAGTGGACATGTTTATTTCAATAACAAACATACCTGAAGCCGGAGCCTTGCCCGCCTTCACTTCCTTCAAGTCCGCCCAGTACTCATGGTAGTCACGCTTCTAGTGACCCCATTTACCACAGTGTAGGCAGACGTCTTGGGATTTGTCCTTAGTCTTCCCAGAAGACTTTGACGAATTTGCCTTGCCCTTTTTCTTTTTCTTCTTCACACCCCCAGAAGCCTTCAGCCAAGCCTTGGCTTTCTGGGATGTCGAAGTAAGATGCGCCTCGCGCTTCTTGCCATTCAGAAGTGCTAGCTCTGCCTCTTTCAGCATCGCCATTAACTCTCTAAGAGTTTTCTCTTGGTTCATCATATTGTAGTTCATGACAAACCCACCCCAGCAATCAGGCAGAGACTGTAAGATCAAATCTATGGAAGTCTCAGCCTCGAAGGTAATGCCCAGCTGACCTAGCTGTTCGATGTCAGCAATCATCTGTGACACGTAGTGTTTGATAGATGTACCCTCTGACATACGCGAGCGAAAAAGCTTCTTTTGCAAATTATACTTCTGAGATCTAAGGTTATATCTGTGAAGGTCCTTCAATTTCAACATCATACTATAAGGATCCAATCCCTTGTTCTGACGATGAAACTGAGGAGTCATTACAGCAAGCATAACAGATTGAGCAGTAAAGTTATCATCACGATGAGTCTTCCAAAGCTCATGCTCTACTTCTTGCTCAAGTCCGGGCTCAAGCCCGAGAGGTCTCTCTATTACATAGAGCAACTTCTCAGCTCCCAGGACTATCTTGAGATTCATTTCCCAGTCTAGAAAATTGGAGCCGTTAAAGACATTCTCGCCCATGATTATGTCCTTAACGGTAATCTTTCCAGCCATCTTGATTGCTATAGTCCAACTATCTAATCAACGATTTCAAGTACACTCAAAATGCAATTGTTATTATAGTCCAACTATATAACCAACTACAAATGGAGGAGTTTTGAGTACAGTCCAACTGTTCAAAGAAAGTAATAAATGATATTAGTCCAACTAATATATATATATATATAATGAGATATAATAAAAGAGTGCGCATTAGCGATTATTAAACGAAATTGTAAATTTAATATTGGCCTCCCACTATTTTTTGGCGAGCCTCTTACCCTCTGTTGAGTACTCGGGAAACCTAGTTTCCTAGTGGGCTAGAATCCCATTAAATAATATATAACCTTGACTTTGGCCAACAAGTTGTATAAAACTTAACTAGATAGATCTCTAAGATCAACTAGATCTCATCCAATTCCTAAATCCGGTAGTTGGACATCCAAGTCCAAAACATATATCCAATATATTTCCTATCTAGTTTCCTCTGAATCAACTAAGCCTTGGCTTTGGCTCAACAAGCTTAATGATTCCAGTTAAGTGACCGGCGTAAACACACACGTATAACGCAAGCGCACGTATCGTTCAAGTAGTATAAAAATATCGATCCCACGAGGACTTAATTCCTATTGTTGTTATTAATTGTTGATACTATTTATTTACAGATATCTAATTATAGGGAGAAGGGAATTGATTGCTTGAAATGATTTGATTTGTAGAGTTGCTAAATAAATAAATAAATAAAAAGACAAAAGAAAATACTAAGGAAAATAAAAAGACTTAAAGATCTAGGGTTGTGAATCTTTCTAATATCAATTAAAAGATGAAGTAGTTAAATCATAGTTGGGTAAATTATTGAATTATTAATCTGGAACACTAAATTATGTAAAAGCCTCTTTCGAATGATCATTTACAAATACCTAGTTATAATCCAATTGAACCATATGTCTATGTCAATTAAATTACCTAGATTCATTAAGTTAAGTTCCAATTATGACTACCCCCGCCCAACAGGTATATTCCTATCCTGTAAGGAAATCTATTAAAGGTTTATCTATCCTTAAAGAAGATCGTGGGTTGTTGAGTATAAGGTCTTTAAACTTAAAATCCCTATGTCTAGTTCATTTTAAGTTTACCTAATCAATTTTATTAGTGATCGGTTAATAAAAAGCATTAAGATTATGACTCAACAAATAACTCTTTTAATTACCCCAACTATAATCTAACCCTTTATTAATACGGTGATATTAGAAATCATCACACCCTAGAATACTAACTTAGTTACAACACATAGTTAGGACTAGTAAAACAAAGATAAAAATTACTAAAAAGTAAATGCAGAAAAATAAATAAAATGCTAAGGAAAAAGGAATTAACTTCTACTAAATACTAATTAGAAATCTCCCATAAAATATAATATATACTTGTGATAATTTTATCAACCAGCCATAAAGGCGGTAATATTTGTTATTAAACCAGCCATAAAGGCGGAACAGAAATATACCAGCAATAAAGGCGGAACAAAAATAAACCAGCCATAAAGGCGGAAAAATTATTTAATAACCAACCGACCAATCTGGCGGTATCCTTATTAAGTCCGGTTATAAATAGTTTATATATTATATTTTAGGGAGATTAATCTAAATAGCAATAGTAAAAGAATTACCTTTTTACCTTAGCGGTGAAAAGTTACCTACACATAGTAAATAGTAAAAATTGTAAGAAGTAAGAAAGTAAAATTACTATTACTATTAAAAAGTAATTAAAAATATTTACAAAACTTAAACTAAAATATTCTAGAGAGAGAAGCTCTTAATTTAGAACTAAGAAAAGAGGGAGAAAGGTGTAATGAAAACTGAAAATTCGATCTCTATTTATAGGCTCGAGTAAGGGTCTAGCGTCGCGACGCCCAAATTGCACTAGCGTCGCGACGCTGGGTACAGTTCGACACGTGTCACGCAGTGGTTGGTCGGCTCAGAATCTTATCCGATGACGTGGCACTGTTCATGACGTCATTGCTTACGTCATGCTGATGTGTCAACTGTTCATGACGTCATTGCTTGCGTCACGCTGATGATGTGGAAGGCGACGTGGCGACACGTGGGGCGGCGGCCGTCGGACGAATGAGATGTTGACACGTGTCATGCTGTGATTGGCTGATGATGACGTGGCATGTTGACTCGGTTGACTTGCTGACAATGCGGCTGATGTGGAAGATGATGTGGCGACACGTGGGGCGGTGGCCGTCCGAGCAATAAGATTTCGACACGTGGCATGGCGCATTTTAGCATCTCCGTTGTGATGGTGACACGTGGCACGGCGCATGTTAGCAAAGTCAAACTTTTCTCTGATTCTGATTTGTGGACCCGGCGCATTTTAACAGATTCGGCGCATGCTGGGCGTCGCGACGCGCAAGGCTTCAGCGTCGCGACGCTGAAATGACGATTTTGCCCTTTTTATCCAGTTTTGTCCATTTTGCCCCAAAATTGCTCCAGAATGTCCTGAAACTTTATTTATCTACAAAATAACACAAAATACATCAAAACGTTCACAAAACTCAAGAAACTATACAAAATATTAGGTTAAATGAGTGGGAAATAGTGATAGAAATACCACTCATCACACCCCCAAACCTAACATTTTGCTAGTCCTCGAGCAAAACATAAAATAAAATAACATAAATTATTTAATTAAGCCACTTTCGTAGGGATCACGATTGCATTTAGCATATGCAACAAGCCTTTAAAAACCCATAGGTGTCCCTAGTGGACGAGTTGTAGTCTCGTGAGGGTTTACAGCAATGATACCCACAAACATTTTACAAAAGTAAAAAGGTAGTGAAACTAATGCACACAAAAGCAAAAAGACAAGAGAAATAAAGAAGTTAGTGACTAATCATGTGAAACTTCTACTCCAAGTTATTAGTTGTTTTGTTTCATTCTAAATTACTAAATAAGTAAATTCTCCGATTATTTTTACCATTCTTCGTATACACAGCTAACAAAGTATTTAAACAACTCATTTTTGCCCACAACGGTCATAAGTGCAGTTGATAAGAGAGTAATATTTTTGTCCTAAAGTTTTATCAGAATTCACATCTTTTTGTAGTAATGGAATAAATTTTCTGATTTTTCTGATTTTTTCTTTGATTTTTTTCTCTATTTTTTATTTATATACAATATCTTCCATCTATGTAGCGAGCTTTAGGTCGGTGACTCCCAAACCAGTTGGCTTTAGGGCATCAGGTGTTAAGACACCCCTAAGGACTTAATTACTCAGACTTCAGATATATATACATATATATAAATTTTTCATCATTTTTGATCCATGTAACGAGCTTTGGGCCAATGACTCCCAACCAGTTGGTTTTAGGGCACTAGGTATTAAAATACCCTTACAGACTTAATAACTCGGATCTCAGACATTTTTTTTTATTATTCCATTATTTTTTTTGAGATGCTTCTCCAATTAAACTATAGCACTGAATATTACAATCTTTTCAATTTTATCCTATGTCCGTATGTTACTATGCATGTTGATAATATCTGCCAACTAAGTATATGAAGATTCATTTTAGTCAGTTTTATGGAGAATTTACAGATTAAATAATTCAAAAGTGAATAAACAAAAATTAACTTGTTTTGAATTAGGTTTGAAATACGTCTCAGGAGTGAGAATTCCTTACACAGCTATTTCTTACCAATTTCATCTTTTTAGTCAACATAACAACAAAACATTTCTACTGGTCATATAACTATAATTTACATGTGGTTTTAGAAGTTTAATCAAAGGCTCACGTGACGAAGGTTTGTTCAAACTAGGACTCCCCACTCAAGGGTTCAAGCGACCAAGTGAACGCATTTTTTTATACCTTATGGTACTTGCCAACGAGTTTATGGTGTGTGACTAACTGTCGAATGGAATTCCCGTTGTAGATTCCCCAGAGGGAAGGTGGAGCGAGGCTCACTTAAATACCCAAGCCCCTTAGGCTCTTATCGCTTGTTGTCAGGAATAAACAACGAGTCCTCCAAACTAGTCTGTCACAACACGCTACAAGTGAATGATTATCTAGGTGCCTCCACAGCTTTTCCTTATAAAAAGGTAGTGAGTGAAGGAAGACACCAAACCATCACCTAGCTTTAAATATGCCCTTTGTTTTTATTAATTTTTTTAATTTTTTTGTATTTTTCGAAAAATTTTGGACTAAAAATAAAAACACAATACAAACAAGTACTATTAACTATTCCTCACCCCCAAACCTAAATGAGACATTGTCCCCAATGTCTTAAACAGTAGAAGAATAGTTTAGAAGATAGTACCTGGTTGGCTGAATTACTACAAGCAAATTAAAGGTTAAGATCCAGATTAACACGACGCCTCTTACCACGATCGTCCTCAGACCATTTTATCTTTGAAATGATAGGGTCAACTTGTGGTTCATAGGCTATGAGTTGGTCAAGTAGATCTGGAGCAGACCTAGCAGTAAAAAGGAGTTCTTTCATAGGTTTTGACACGAACCCATTTCTCCGAGCATCATCAAGAAACACACAAAGAAAATCATAAAATCCATCAACGTTGAGCAGTCCAAGCGGTTTCTGGTGTATGTTCAGGTTCGCCCAAGATAGAACTATAAAATTTCCTCTAATGTACCCAAGCCACCTGGCAAAGCAATAAAAGCATCAGAACGGTTAATCATTTCAACCAGTCGTTCAGACATACCTGGCACGATCAGTTCCTCTCCGTTTGATGATCCAATAAGATTAGCCTCTGCCAAGGGTTTTGGGATGATTCCCAAAACATGACTGCCTCCTTCTTGTACGGCCTTTGAAACGATCCCCATTAGTCCAAGATTGCCTCCGCCATATATTAAGTGCATATTCCTTGCGGCTAAGACTCGACCCAATTCCAGTGCTGCCTCTATGTATTGTGGTTTAGTACCAACAGTACTACCGCAAAACACAAATATTCTCAACTCGTCTTCTTGAAGTGGCTTCCATTTTTATATATTTCTTTCACAAATCAGGATGCCTTCAAAAGTGCAATGACGGGCTGAATTTATAGTACCTGAAAAGAGTGAATACAATAATAGCACAAGTATCTTCCAGAGGACGATTGTTAGCTAAACAACAAAAGAAATCGTGAAAGGTCAAAAAGTCTGGATCCTGTCTACGAAAATAAAGATAATTACAACAGAAAAGCGAATCAAAGCAATAATTAAGACAACGGAATTGTGTATGCAATACGCCACTCGTTTGGTATATAAATCCTTAGGATGCGTCTTAAGATTTCATTCCTTATTCAGCCATCGTTAATGAATTGTTTCTCCTCTTTGATTGCCAAACACAATTCCATCTGTCTTAAAATGCTCCGTTCGTGCTTTCCCTGCAAAAATAACACACAAAATTAAAAAGTTCACACTATGTATACACAAAATATGAAAACAGAAATTACAACAAATTGCATGGGTTGCCTCCCTGCCAGCGCTAAATTTTTCGTCTTCAGCCAGACGTGACTGAAATCCATCTGTTAAGGAGGTTTCAGCGTCGTTTTGGATGTCCTATCAAAGACAATTCCGTGAGCGTTGCTTTTGAAGGGTCTTTTCCAATGGTAAAGTGGCAAAAAGATTTTTGTCTTATTTAGTGCTCGTACCACCTTTTTGATCTTTGTTGCTCCAGTGATTCCTGAAAAGAAAGAAAGAAAATCAGGAGGTCTCGTATGGTGCTTGACTTGGAATGGAAGTTCCATTCTGTCAAGCTTATGAGTGATTTCTTTGATTTGTACTCCCCAAAACAGCGATGTTTTTCCTGAATGCTCTGGATCTTTAATAAAGTCAGACATTTGCTCCTTCATTTGCTCTGCTTCTTGCTCTCTACCTTTTCTTCACAGATGTATTTTAAAATTTCTGCATTCAGCTCTTCATCTGTCATCTGTGAAATACATGTTTCAAAATTGTTAACCTGAGGATGAAAAGAAATGTCAGATTTTAGGTCTTCATCCTCTGATCTGGTTGAAATGATTGGCTCAGGTAGATCTTCATCAAACATTTGTGCAATGGAATCTCCAAGATCTTCATTTTGAGGATACAGAATTCCATCCTCAATTTTTGATGCATTTGGTACAAACAGTTCAACTTCATCCTCGTCAGAATCTGAATAATAGAAATCAAATCGAGACTTTGCCGGTTCGGGTTCCTGAACTGATACCTCTGGTTGTTGATACTGCTCAGCCTCCTCTTTTGCTAAAGTGTCATCGTGAAATGTTTGGTACTCTGAGGCTTCATCTGAAAATGATTCTTGAGGTATATAGCTCTGGTTTTCTATTAATTGTCTGATCTGATCTGTTATATTCTGTATGGATCCTGCGTTACTCTGAATTTGTGCATCAAATCGAGCTTCTTGTTCTTTGAACATGTGAATCAATTGATCTTCCTCGGATGGTTCTGGTTCTTGATAAGAATCAAGGAAGATGGTGGATAAGATGAAAAATGTGATGATTCTTCGTACCTTGGTTGTTTCCAAAAATTCTGCCACTCTGAAAGGTAAATACATTGATCGCTCGGTGGGTTACCATCACAAATTACACATCTCCCCATTTCATTCTGTTGAGCAAATGTGATTGCTTGATTCTGGCATCCAGTGATATTCGTTGGGATGAACAACAGGCCTCAGAAAACCGGACTGTTGCTCCCAGATGTGGGGTGTATCTTCTTGTAAAGCTTGTGATTTCTCAATTTCCCAATAGTGTTCCATTTTTTAATCACCTGAAAACAAAAGAAATAAAAATTACAAAATAAAAGAAAGAAAATTAGATATAAGTAAATTAGATAGTTTCAAAATTAACAACTCAAGAAAAATAAGTCCCCGGCAACAGCGCCAAAAACTTGACCGGCGTAAACACACACGTATAACGCAAGCGCACGTATCGTTCAAGTAGTATAAAAATATCGATCCCACGAGGACTTAATTCCTACTGTTGTTATTAATTGTTGATACTATTTATTTACAGATATCTAATTATAGGGAGAAGGAATTGATTGCTTGAAATGATTTGATTTGTAGAGTTGCTAAATAAATAAATAAATAAAAAGACAAAAGAAAATACTAAGGAAAATAAAAAGACTTAAAGATCTAGGGTTGTGAATCTTTCTAATATCAATTAAAAGATGAAGTAGTTAAATCATAGTTGGGTAAATTATTGAATTATTAATCTGGAACACTAAATTATGTAAAAGCCTCTTTCGAATGATCATTTACAAATACCTAGTTATAATCCAATTGAAACATATGTCTATGTCAATTAAATTACCTAGATTCATTAAGGTTAAGTTCCAATTATGACTACCCCCGCCCAACAGGTATATTCCTATCCTGTAAGGAAATCTATTAAAGGTTTATCTATCCTTAAAGAAGATCGTGGGTTGTTGAGTATAAGGTCTTTAAACTTAAAATCCCTATGTCTAGTTCATTTTAAGTTTACCTAATCATTTTATTAGTGATCAGTTAATAAAAAGCATTAAGATTATGACTCAACAAATAACTCTTTTAATTACCCCAACTATAATCTAACCCTTATTAATACGGTGATATTAGAAATCATCACACCCTAGAATACTAACTTAGTTACAACACATAGTTAGGACTAGTAAAACAAAGATAAAAATTACTAAAAAGTAAATGCAGAAAAATAAATAAAATGCTAAGGACAAAGGAATTAACTTCTACTAAATACTAATTAGAAATCTCCCATAAAATATAATATATACTTGTGATAATTTTTAACCAGCCATAAAGGCGGTAATATTTGTTATTAAACCAGCCATAAAGGCGGAACATAAATATACCAGGCATAAAGGCGGAACAAAAATAAACCAGCCATAAAGGCGGAATAATTATTTAATAACCAACCGACCAATCTGGCGGTATCCTTATTAAGTCCGGTTTTAAATAGTTTATATATTATATTTTAGGGAGATTAATCTAAATAGCAATAGTAAAAGAATTACCTTTTTACCTTAGCGGTGAAAAGTTACCTACACATAGTAAATAGTAAAAATTGTAAGAAGTAAGAAAGTAAAATTACTATTACTATTAAAAAGTAATTAAAAATATTTACAAAACTTAAACTAAAATATTCTAGAGAGATAAGCTCTTAATTTAGAACTAAGAAAAGAGAGAGAAAGGTGTAATGAAAACTGAAAATTCGATCTCTATTTATAGGCTCGAGTAAGGGTCTAGCGTCGCGACGCCCAAATTGCACTAGCGTCGCGACGCTGGGTACAGTTCGACACGTGTCACGCGGTGGGTTGTCGGCTCAGAATCTTATCCGATGACGTGGCACTGTTCATGACGTCATTGCTTACGTCATGCTGATGTGTCAACTGTTCATGACGTCATTGCTTGCGTCACGCTGATGATGTGGAAGGCGACGTGGCGACACGTGGGGCGGCGGCCGTCGGACGAATGAGATGTTGACACGTGTCACGCTGTGATTGGCTGATGATGACGTGGCATGTTGACTTGCTGACGTGGCGGCTGATGTGGAAGATGATGTGACGACACGTGGGGCGGTGGCCGTCCGAGCAATAAGATTTCGACACGTGGCATGGCGCATTTTAGCATCTCCGTTGTGATGGTGACACGTGGCACGGCGCATGTTAGCGAAGTCAAACTTTTCTCTGATTCTGATTTGTGGACCCGGCGCATTTTAGCAGATTCGGCGCATGCTGGGCGTCGCGACGCGCAAGGCTTCAGCGTCGCGACGCTGAAATGACGATTTTGCCCTTTTTGCCAGTTTTGTCCATTTTGCCCCAAAATTGCTCCAGAATGTCCTGAAACTTTATTTATCTACAAAATAACACAAAATACATCAAAACGTTCACAAAACGCAAGAAACTATACAAAATATTAGGTTAAATGAGTGGGAAATAGTGATAGAAATACCACTCATCACACCCCCAAACCTAACATTTTGCTAGTCCTCGAGCAAAACATAAAATAAAATAACATAAATTAATTAATTAAGCCACTTTCGTAGGGATCACGATTGCATTTAGCATATGCAACAAGCCTTTAAACCCATAGGTGTCCCTAGTGGACGAGTTGTAGTCTCGTGAGGGTTTACAGCAATGATACCCACAAACATTTTACAAAAGTAAAAAGGTAGTAAAAAGGATGATATGCATATCTTTGTCTTCTTCCACGTCAAGGATAATGAAATCTGCTGGAAGAATGAGTTTGTCGACTTTGACCAGCACATCTTCAACAACACCTCTTGGAAATACGAGCGTTCGATCAGCAAGTTGTAATGAGACTGAGGTAGGCATTGCTTCTCCAATTTGCAATTTCCTATAAATAGAAAAAGGCATCAAATTAACACTTGCACCTAAGTCACATAAAGCCTTACCGATATAGTGTTCTCCAATGGTGCATGAGACAGTGAAACTGCCAGGATCTTTCAACTTTGGGGAAGTTTCCTTTGAATGATGGCACTGCATTCTTCCGTCAATGCTACTGTCTCATAGTCTCCGAATCTCTGTTTTCGTGAAAGAATGTCTTTCATGAATTTTACATAGCTGGGCATTTCTGAAAATGGAATGTTGATGTGAAGCTTTTTGAACACCTCCAGGAATCGAGCAAACTGCTTGTCCAGTTTGTTTTTCTGAAGTCATTGTCGAAATGGTGGAGATGGAGTGATCTGATTTTTTTCTTTTTCCTTTGCTTCTTTTCCTTTCATCTATTGCTTTGTTTCTTTTGAAACTTCCTCAATTGCTGCCTTGATTCCAACATCTTTGTTGATTTCAGTACCGCTTTTCAAGGTGATGGCTTGACATTGCTCCTTCCCTCGGTTCCTTGGATTGGGTTCTGTGTTGCTGGGAAGATTGCCTGGCGGTCTGTAACTTTGAGCATTGGCCAGTTGTCCGATTTGATTCTCCAATGCTTTGATGGAAACAGATTGGCTTTGAAAGATAACATCATATGCTGCTTGTTGCTTTTTGAACATCTCTGCAATCCATTCTTTCATTTTTGGTTCTTTTTCATGTTCCTGGCCTTTGTTCTGTTGTTGAAATCCTGGTGGTGGATAGTTCTACTATTGGAATCCTGGTGGTGGATTGTTCTTTTGTCCTGAATTGTTGCTCCATGAAAAATTGGGATGATTCCTCCACCCTAGGTTGTAGGTGTTGGTATATGGATTGTTCCCCTGTCTGTTGAAATTGTTGACATAATTCACCGTCTCTTCAAGTTGGTTTGGTTTTGATGCTCCTTCATATGGTGAACTTGTGGATCCAGAGCTGGGAGTCTCCATGAATTTGCATATATGATCCAACTTGGCGTTAACTGCTGTATTGGCTCCACTTTCATAAATTCCTGCAATTCTTTGGATCATGCTCCTTTCTGTTGGCCACAAGGAATTGTTGTTGGCCATTTCTTCGATTAGGTCCCAGGCTTGATCTTCTCCTTTTGCCATTAAAGCTCCTCTAGCAGCAGCATCGATTGTGGTTCTCATCAGTCCAGAAAGTTCATTATATAAGGTTTGGACTTGAAGCCATTTTGGAATCTCATGGTGAGGATATTTCCGGAGCAAATCTTTGTACCTTTCCCAAGCTTCGTAGAGAGTTTCTGAGTCTTGTTGCACAAAGGATGTGATGTCATTCCTCAGCTTTCCAGTTCTCGCTGGTTGAAAGTACTTTGCAAGAAATTTGGTGGCTAAAGTGTTCCAATTTGTGATGGAACCTACTGGTATTGAATGTAGCCAAGCTTTAGCTCTGTCTTTCAAGGAGTATGGGAAAATACGCAGTCTCATTGCTTCTTCAGCTTCTCAGTTGTAATTGAAAGTGCCGCAAACTTCCAGGAAGTTGCTGATGTGGGCATTAGGATCATCAGTTGCATTCCCCCCAAACTGAACTGACTGCTGAATCATCTGAATGCATGTTTTGATGTCACCCGCATTTGCTGGTAAGGGAGGAAGTACAATACATGAAATGAGTCTGTCAACCACCGGAATTGTTCTGTCTCGAATGGGAATTGGTGGTGCAACCTCCAAAGGTTCAGGTTCCTTGTTGACTAAAGCTTATTGGCCTTCTCGCCTTTCCCTTCTCAACTGTCTGATGGTTCTTTCAATTTCTGGGTCAAGCGATCGGAGTTCAAAGCTTCTGGTTCGTCTCATAAAGGATTTGAGAACTTCAAACACACGAATACAAAAACAATAAGTAAAAAGAAATTAGATACAAGTAAATGTATCAAACCTCTAAACTAATAGTGAAAGATAAATAAGTCCCTGACAACGGCGCCAAAAACTTGACTGGCATAAACACACACGTATAACGCAAGCGTACGTATCGTTCAAGTAGTATAAAAAGTATCGATCCCACGAGGACTTAATACCTAATCTATTAATTTTATGAGGTCAAATGATTACTAGTATCTAACAGGTTGATTGATTGATTTGAAATGGTGATGATTCTAAATTTTAAAAAAAAGTAAATAAAATTGTACAAAAGTAGGTTTAAGAAAATTCAATATTAAAAACTATCTAGGGTTGTGAATCTTTCTAATATCTTTTAAAAGATGAAGTGGTTATTTCATGTTTATGTAATAAATTGGTTTACTAACCTGGAACACTAAATTATTCAAAAGCCTCTGTCGATGGTCAGACGCAAATACCCAGTTTAACCCAATTGAACCATATGTCTATGTCAACCAAATTATCAGGATTCATTAAGTTTAAGTTCCAATTATGGCTACCCCCGCCCGACAGGTATATGTCTATCCTGTAAGAAAATCTTTTAAAGGGTTATCTATCCTCAAGGAAGATCTTGGGCTATTAAGTCTAAGGCTGAAACCTAAAATTCCTTTGTCAAGTTTATTTTAGATTTACCACATCAATCTTATTGGTGATCAGACAACAAGAAGCATTAAGCTTAAGACTTAATAAGTAAACTTTTAAATTACCCAAACTATAAAATAACCCCTTACAAACCAATTTATTATCTTTGATTAGGTCTCATCATTCACCCTTAAACATGCATTCTAAAAGCATAATAAGGTGCGATAAAATTAATAATGATATACGGATGGATATTCACAAATTTGTTCCTAGAACAAATCTCTCACTTTTCTCTCTCCCCCTAGCACTTTACATTCTTCTACCCAATTACATAACATTATAAGAAACCTCATTTACATTGAGGGGATTTGGTATGAAGAGAAATACAAAGAGTATAGAAGGTGAAAGGCTGGACACGCAGGTCCAATTTCAAATAAATACCATATTTATAATAATTTCTGAAATTGCCCACACCCATCTAATATCCATCTGATATACATTATTCAACAAATACATCCAAGTATTAACACAAAGCATGTTGTCAATCAATCTAATCCAATTAATTAATCTTCAATTAATGACCATCCAATGTTCATACAAAGATTTGATTTGCGCGAGTCTAACTCGTTTAAGAATAAATACTCAAAGCAAGTATTCTTGAATTATGTCGAACTACAAATTTAAATCCAATTTTAATTGTATCCAATACTAATTCATGTTTAATTCCAAATTAAACAATTACACATATAATAGTGCCTTTTAGACTTGCATTCCAAATCTAATCTAAATGGGTCTCAAAGGGCCAATCAGCATCCAATGCCAATTCAATTAAGTCCAATGGGCTTTCAATTAATTCTTTAGGCATCGAATTTGGCCATTATGGATCCAACCCATAATGCATTGGCCCATTTAGGAATCACCCTATGTCAAAAATTAATTTTGGCCCATTAGGCCCAATTAAATAATCAAAGGCCCAAAAGTCATACTTTGGACTTTATGGAAATGTTTTAGGCCCAATTGGATCCAACCCAATTGTCCAAAACCATACTTGGCCTAACCAAGCCCATTAGTCCAAATACAACCAAATTAGATTAATATATTATTCCAAATATCACATTAATCCAATTAAAGTGTAATTAACACAATTAATTAATTAATCTAATATTTCCAAAACATTAGTTAATCTAATTAATCATGGTTTACATTCCAATTCATGTCCAACACTAATTGAAGCAAAATCATTTCATCCAACAACATGCATCTCACGGCAATAGCAAGAAAATAACATTCAATTTTGATTTCAATCCAATTAAATCAACAATTAACATTCATTTCATGCTTTTAACACATCCAATTGTCAAATTTCCAAAAATCACCATGAGTAATTCTTAGGGTTCTATTCGGACAACTAAAGGATTTGGGGAAAACTTGATCTAATCAATTTTCACAAATCCAATCATGCATAACTCTAAGTCATCATCATATAACATCAACCAAACAATCAATTTTGAATTTACATGCTCCAAGCATAAAATTACCAAATTAAAGTAATGAACCCTAGAATTCCAAATCATATTTAGAAGGCTCTGATACCATTGTTTGTGTCTCTAAGACATGCCCAAGATCTCTAAACATGATTCTAATGTGAATTAACCATGTAAAGTTATGGAATACTTACATTGGTTTGTAGAAAATTTCAAATATCTCTTTGAAGGATGAAGCTCCAAGCTTTGATTTGTTGTTATGGCTCTTGGGTGAGTTTCCCTATCACCTTAATCAACTCTCCAAGTGCTAGCTTGATCGAATTTTGAAACAAAATTTGCACCTCCAAGGGAAGAGAGAATTCGGCAATGTGAAGAAAGGAATGAGAAAGTGAATAGTTCAAGTTGACTTGGTTGGTGCGTCGATAAATAAATCCAATTAATAAGCCCAACCACTTCCATCATACTTTGACAAGTTGATGTAAGTCAAGTGGGTCCCACCACTTTTAAATTCCAAATTTAAGTTGGCTTACACAACACACAACTTAGCTCGGGCCCGGGCTCGTTTAATTCTGAATTAAACGAATTTTCCGTCGCTAAATAATTAAATCCAAATTAATTAAATAATTATGCCTAGTAAAATTATTGCGAAAGTCGCTTACGAATTAATTCCAAATTAATTCCTTCGCTCGAATTAAAATCCAATTTTAATTCCGTATTGAAATCTAATTTTAATTAATATATCCGATATATTATTTTAGCCCAAATAAATTAATTAAATAGTAAAATCCTATTTAACTATTAAATTTACTTTATCGATTAATTCCAAATTAATCGCGTTCTCTCTTCTAGAAGAATTAATCCCAGATTATTTCTTGCTGCAATTAATCCCATATTAATTTTCTCTCTCATAATTAATCCCAGATTAATTACATTCGAGTCAAATGCCATTGGTGAATCTTTGGGAAGCGACCCAAGAGATTCTTGGATATGTTGGCAGTAAATACGGTCATCGGACTATCCAAACACGTGCGTACCTCGTACCATATTCTCACTGCTTTACAAGACATGGTTGGCTTCTAGCAAAGCATCTTGCCTACCCAATTCTCCAAAAATATCCACCGAGGAATATAATATGTATCAGGCATAGTAATACAATGTATTTACGTAATACGATCCAGTATCGGATCTCACATGCTAGGCCTAGGGCTGGCACTATGTCTGCCCCGTACGAAGTATATATCGGATCCCGCATAACTAGTCTCTGTAATTGGATAATCATGACCTAGTCATATTATCCCGATAGCTGCAGCATTTAAGAGTACTAGTATTGTATCCTGTGTGACCATCATCTCCATAGGACTGAAGTGATACTCCCATCTTGACATCACATCCAATACACTACGATTCTCAGTAAACCCAGCAAAGGCGTACACAGAACCTGTTGAAGCTCCAGACGATCAATACCAAAGTAAACTGATTGTCGTAAATATTAGCGATGCAAGTCTTAGGTTAAAGATCACATACACCTGCCCTGATTCGGAATCCTATAGACACATAGTCATAATACCAATGGGATTCCGAGTGGGTCTATCCAGAGCGAAGCTATTCTCATTCCAACGGCTAATAGAACCTCTTATAACACTTGCATAAGTATCTAATACCTTTCTTCAGCAATCAAATATCTGATCGCGAAGAAAGATGCCAAACCCAGATTGATCCGTTGGATACTTCTTCTGCAAGAATTTGACGTGGAGATTCGAGACAGGAAAGGAACAGAGAACCAGGTGGCAGATCACTTATCGAGGATCGAGAATGGAGAAACAGCTGGCAAAAAACTGTCAATCAAAGAAACTTTTCCAGATGAACAGCTATTTGCCATAAAACAACAAGATACCCCTTGGTATGCTGACTATGTCAACTACATTGTGTCAGGAAAATGGCCGTTGGAATGGACAACTCAACAACGGAAGAAATTCTTCAAAGAAGTCAAGCACTATATCTGGGATGAGCCGTACCTGTTCAAACGGTGTGCTGATCAATTATTGAGACGGTGTGTTCCACAGGAGGAGGTCAACAGTGTTTTGCAGCACTGTCATTCATCACCATATGGCGGACACTTCAGCGGAAACAAAACCAATGGGCTTTGAAATTTTGGTAATTTAATTAATTGGGCCAAATTTGGAATTGGGCTTGTAAAGTTGTAATTGGGCTTAATGGACTTGGTTGGGCCAAGTTTGGTTTAGGCTAATTGGTTGGATCCAATTGGGCCCAAAACCATTACCATAAAGTCCAAATATGACTTAATGGACCTTTAATTTTAATTGGGCCTAATGGGCCTAAATTGGTTTCTTGGCAAATAAGGGTGATTCCTTAAATGGGCTTTGGTATTTGGGTTTGACCCATATTGACCAAAAGTTCATGCCTTAAGAAATTAATTAAAAGTCCATTGGACTTTAAATTAAATTGACATTGGATGTTAATCGGGCTTTGCGACCCGTAACGATTAGATTTAGAATCTAAGTCTTAAAGGCACAGTAAAAGTGTAATTATTTAATTTAGAATTAAATATAGAATTAGTATTAAATACAAATTAAATTGGATTTAATGTTGTAGTTTAATATAATTCGAGAATTCGTACTTTGAGTACTTATTCGTAAAACGAGTTTGACTCGCGCAAAATCAAATCATTGTTTGAACATTGGATGGTCATTAATTTTCAGATTAATTAATTGGATTAGATTGATTGATAACATGCTTTGTGTGAATACATGGATGCGATGTATGAATAATGTATATCGGTTGGATATTAGATGGTGAGGGCAAATTTGGAAATTGTTGTAATAAATTTAGAATTTATTAATTGGACCTGCGTGTCCAGCCTATTACCTCTTGACTCTGTGTATTTCTCTTCTCACCTATTCCCCTCAATTTAAATGAGGTTTCTTTAGAAGTGTTATGTAATTGGGTAGAAGTAATAATTATGCTAGCGGGAGAGAGGAAAATGAGAGATTTGTTCTAGGAACAATGTTTTGTTGAGTTTCAATCAAGTCCCAAGATCATAAATCATGCATAAAAACGAGTTGAATACAACCAAGGAGTAAGGCGGAATACATACTCACATTGATGGGTTTGATGCTAGGAAGAACAAGTTGCGTTTTCTGCCTCCCTCCAAACTCGGCAGTGGCTTCCTCATACAGTGGACTGCTCGGTTTTGCTCCTCTTTGAACCTCAAAAATTCGGCCATGGATGAACACCATTGAAGCTCCAAGCTTCAAGCTTTCCAAGCTCACAAATTCGTTTCCCTATCACCATAATATAACCCATGTGTGTGCTAGCACTCATGTTTTGCAACAAAACACTCTCACTTGCTTCTCTTTCAATTCGGCAGTGACCAAAAATGAGAAGAAGATGAAAATGGCTCTAAGCCGTGAATGAGAAGGAGAAGAAAAGAGAGGGAGAGGAAGAGATGTGTAAAAGGAGAGAGAGAAAAGTAAAAGTAAAATAAAATGTAATAGGTTTTTATAATTTCTAAAATTAATAAAACCATTTACCATTTCTTTTTACTTTTCCTTAAATGCTAAAATCAAAAAGCAAAAAGCAAAAGTTGCTTTTTCAACTTCTACATCAATCACTCAAATCAAGTGACAACATGTCACATCACTCAAAGTGACATTTGATTTGACGATTGATGCGACTAGCGATATGACGCACATTTGACTTGCGTGCCGCACTCGAATTCGAAATGCGAATGCGCTCGCAAATAATCTCGGGCTCGAGTTCGCTAATTCCAAATTAACGAATTTTCCGTCGCGTCGTAATTAAATGATTACGCCTAGCGAAATCACTACTCACGTCGCTAACGAATTAATTCTAAATTAATTCGTTCGCCCGAATTAAAATCTAATTTTAATTCCGCGTCGAAATCCAATTTCTAATAATATATCAATATATTATTTTATCGATTAATTCCAAATTAATCGTTCTCTCTCTTTAATTAATATTTTATCCCAGATAAAATATCTCCGTGATTAATCCCAAATTAATTTTCTCTCTCTTCTAATTAATCCTAGATTAATTAAGTGCGAGTTATACATCATCGGTGAATCTTCAGGAAGCGACCCATGAGATCTCCGGATATGTTGGCAGTAAATACGGTGTCGGATTATCCGAACACGTAAGTACCTCGTACTACGTTTATACCGATTTACAAGACAAGGTTGGCTTCTAGCAAAGAGCCATGCCTACCCAATTCTCCAGAAATATTCTTACAAGAATATTAGATCTGTATCAAGCGTAGTATACCGTAGTATTATGTATATCGGCCCAATATCGGATAGTCACGTGCTAGGGCTGGGGCTGGATAAGTGTCTGCCCTGTCCGAAGCACATGTCAGATGTCTGGTAACCTCTTCTCTATAATCGGATATGCATGACCTAGTCAAATATCCGATGGTTGCGCAACACTTAAGAGCACTAATACCGTATCCTGCGTGACATCATCTCCACTATACTGAAGTGATACTTCCGTCTTGACATCACACCCAATACACTACGACTCTCTGATAAACCCAGAAGTGGTGTACGCAGAACCGGTTAAAGCCCTGTACCACCAAGACCAAAGTCTATCGATTATCGTAAGTATTAGCGATGCAAGTCTCAGGTTAAGACTATACACATCTACCTTGATTTCGGCCTCCCATAGACACATAGTCATAATACCAATGGGATTCCGAGGGGTCTATCCAGAGCGAAGCTGTTTCCCGTACCATCGGTGAAACACAACCTCATATCGCACTTGCTTAAGTATCCAATACTTATATATATATGAGAACTATGTCGTTGTGCCCTCACAACGTGCACAAGTGCAATACTAGCCTATTCCGCATTATCGATGTCCTGTCTCGATAATACTCCGGCTAGGGATATTTAATGATTAATCCTTCGGGGATTGATACTGTCTCATATCATTCTCAATCCAGGAACTAATCATATGGACCTCTCTTCATTTATACATTTATGGTGATCTAATCACAAATGATGAGAGTGCAATTTCCTTGTCACATAGTTAATTTGTACAACAACACCGTGATCTGTACAAATAGTGATGCTATGGGTCATTTTGTCCAACAATCTCCCACTTGGCACATAGCCAGTCACTCGAGTGTCTAACACCCGAACTATGTACGGTTCGCTCAAATTGTTGAGGAAAGGTTTTCTTCAGCGGATTTGCGTAATTATCTTCTGACGCGATTTATACGATCATCACATCGCCACGATGTATGATCCGAACGAATCAGATGATATAGAAGTATATATCTGGATCGTCGATGAGACCTTTAATTCCTTAGCCTGTGCTGACGCCTAGCTCAGCTACTAAAAGAACTATATCTAATCTAATTAGATTTATAATCCGCATTTGTTGTTTATTCGGCAACAGTTATCTTGCTCGGAAGATTTCCAGCTCACTGTCCCAGTGTTCAAACTTTATAGTACCGCAGTATATACCGGTTTGGAAACTTGCAACAATGATCCTAGTCACTTCAAGTTCTCCTACTCCATAGTTTAAGACAACATCTTTAGTTCTCTCAAATACTAACAGATGTTCTTAATCTTCAATCCAGTGACTATCACTTCGATTAACCCGATTGTGACTCCATATGCTCGAAGCGTATGAGACACCAATACAAGTACATTTTAAATGTACAATTTCCAGAGAGTGTTAACCAACTCCAAATCTATCCCAGTAGATCTTTATTCCTTGAATAAAGGTTGTTACTCCCCAGAATTCTACGGAGAATTTCTATGAAAGAATATCTATGAAAGCCAAGCTTTCATCAATTGCTTTATGGGAATTTCATTGTCAGTGCCCTCCCACTAACCTCCTTATATACACAAGAATTATTTCGTTTTGAGTCAAATCATAAACCATTATGATTATTTCAAAACGTCAGTTCCAAGAACCTTATGCTTGTTTCAATCCAAACATGGATCGAATAACCCGCAAACCTTGTTTGTCGGTTATACAAAATCGTCAGGATGTTGTAAGCATCCTCCAAAAGGTTTCCTTTTCAGGAAAGCGATTTTGATCTGTAACTGACACATTTCATAAATGAAATACGCAGTTATCAACAAGCATCTTCAAAATGGATTTACCATGGCAACAGGTAAAAGGTTGAACCGTTATTAACACAATGTTGATAATGATACCTTTCCGTTAAAAGCCCAGCTTTGTACGTTGGTATGTTGCCTTCCATGTATGTCTTCCTTGAAGACGTTTAATGTACCAATAGGCACAATGCCTTGTGGTACAACAACTAGTATCCAAAATAGTTGTTATACATGGAATCCATTTCGGATTCATGACACTTTGTCATAATAGGGAGTCGATACCTTGTATCACTACCTCATACGTAATCAGTTGGTGTACCTTAAAAGATTAACATCTTTATGAGGTGAGATCAGAAACCCATACCCCAGGTTGTTTTCTGACTCTCTCTGATCTACGCGGTTTCTTGTGTATTTGAAGATTAATGGTATAGATTCATCATAGATGAACTATTTGTGTTCCATTAAGGACTTCGAGTATCACTATCCTCCCACTGACCACTGCATATCGGTATTCCTCTCAGGAAAAACCGCATGGTGAGCAACAATCACATTGTTCTCATGTGAGATTTACAAGTACTATACTTAAGGTTTCCCTTAGGATAACCTATATAGGCACTGTTCCAATTTGGGTCTTTCAGTTTGGTATCATCCAAACGTTATGCCTGGCATACCGTAATTACTAGAAATGAGAAACCCCGTTTCTTTCCTGTTCATCTCCTAATATGTAATCTGTCAAACAGATTATTATGGAACCTTATTCTAAATAAGTTCTTGCACTGTTAAAACTTATCCGTTGAAGGAAATGGTAGCTCAGAGCGACTCATGATTAGCCTTATCATGTCTAACATGATTCGGTTAATCCGTTCGGACACACCGTCACTTTGACGTGTTCCGAGAGGAGTCCTCATTTGAAAGAATACTATACTCTTTCAAGTATATAAGAAACTTACTGCTTAAGTATTTTCCAATATGGTCTTACCGTGGCGGTATAATACTATAGCCGATCTGTTTGTCTATTTCATGTCGAAACTCTAAAAGTTTCTGATTTGTGTTCTTCAAAAGAAACACATAACCATATCGTGATGCCACATCCGTTAAGGTCAAGAAATATTCATATCTACATCTAACCTAGCTAGACATGGGCCACTTACTTCACCATGAATAGGGCTAACAGATCGGTGGCCCTTTTACTATTACCAAGTAAATAGTATTTTAGGTACTTTACCTAATAAACTATATTCGCAGACCTTATTTGAATAGTCAAATCAGTCCTAGTACCCACTATTCAAAAGTGTGGATATACGAGTCTCGTTAAATTGTGTCCTAGACAACAATGCCACAAATAAGTCTCTATTGATCAAATCAATTTGAGCTATTTATTTGTTATTTTATATGTTTGAGATTTTATTTATATTCAAAATATAAATTCTGTTATTTACATCTAATGTATTTATCTCAGTATCATCTTTATATAATAAAACACTTAGTGTTCTATAATATAAAGGTTTTATCGGCAACGGATTAAACACTGATATAGAGATAATGTCTCTAGTCAAACTAGTTACATTATACAGTTCCTAATTTAAGTATATACCCAAAGGGTAGTTCCTAAACTTAGGTATCTACGGTCGAAACAGCGACTTTCGTCCCGTTTCCGATTCGCAGAGCAATCTCAGCTTGAAGTCAGTATCCTACTCAAAGCAGATTCTGAACATCAATACATATATTTTATGTACCACACTAAGTATTTAAAATCTAATTTCAATACTAGCTGTGAACATAACTAAGACAAATATTTTTAAAGTTAGAGCCTCGCCCTTTCTTTAATTCCTTCTTGTCTGCCATATCCAAATGGTAGTCACTTTGGGATATGTCAATTATCTTTTCAATATTTCACAAACCTTTGGCCAAGCCTTGGGTTTCGGAATATCGAAACGATGTGTACCTCGTGTTACATGCCCAATTGCAAACTTTGACTTTATCTCCACTAGAATAGTCAATTAATTCTCCAAGAATTATAAATTGCAATTTTAATACTTCTTAAATCTAAAATTAGATTTATGACAAGTATATTAAATTAAGCATTAAAGTCATCATCACATAAATATTCCAAAGACTTTATGCTCTACTTATTTTGCTTAATTTTGGGCTTAAGGTGTAATAAGTTATTTTATCAAATAAAGTAACCTATTATTTATTCCTAATTATTTAAAATATTTTAATCCCAGATTATATTTTAAATATCCAACTTTTCAATTTTATCTTGATTACAATAGTCCAACTATTTAATCAACGATTAGTGGTACTATATATATTATAATGATTATAATAGTCCAACTATATAATCAAATATAATCCAAATTAATTAACCTCAATTACATTGATTACTATAATCCAATTATAAAATCAACTGTAAACTGAAATTAATTAATTCAAATATATTGATTAATATAATCCAATTATATATAATCAAGTATAATACAGTCCAACTGTTTATTAAAACAACAATTTAAATATTAGTCCAACTAACATTTGATCTAATGACGAAATAATTTAAATGAGCACGTATGGCGAGTAATTGAACGAGTATTGCAAATTCAATTCTTACCTCCCACTATTTTCGTCGAGCCTCTAACCCTCTGTCGAGTACTCGGGAAACCGTGTTTCCTAGTGGGCTAGAATCCCGTTAAATATCACACAATCTTGACTTTGGCCAACAAATTGTATGATAATTAACTAGGTAGATCTCGAAGATCAATTGGATCTCATCCAACTCCTAGATCCAGTAGGTGGACATCCAAGTCCCAAACATATATCTTATATATGCCTATACATCGAATGTATACCCTAACCTTTTTCCTCTGAATCAACTAGGCCTTGGCTTTGGCACAACAAACCTAGTGATCCCAGTCAAGCGAGGACCCATTGACATGGAAGCTTCGTAATCAATGTCGTTGGACAAGAAGTGGTCTTGACTTTGGCCAACAAACCACAACTTGGACAAGACACCAATATGGAACAAAGCCTCGTGATTCAAACACATCTTCGACGGACAAGGGCTTGACTTTGGCCAACAACCCATGCCAATCTAAGATCTTGAGCAAGAATCACTCAATGGAAGGAAAAGACGCATGATATTTGATGAGGGCTTTTCGTGTGCAAATTGGCTACCAATTTAATTATCTTTGTTAAGGTCTCATCATCATACACCCTTAAACATGCATTCTAAACACATAATAAAGCGCATATGATAAAATAACAATGATTTGCGGATGGACATCGATAATGCGTAAAAGACTAGTATTACACTTGTTTACGTTGTTGGAGCATAACGGCATAGTTCTCATATATTTGGTTATAGGATACTCATGCAAGTGTAATAGGAGGTTGTGTTTACCGATGGTACGGGAACATCTTCGCTCTGGATAGACCCCTCGGAATTCCATTGGTAGTATAACTATGTGCCTATGGAAGTCCGAATCAGGGTAGGTGTATTTGGTCTTAACCTGAGACTTGCACCGCTAATACTTGCGACAATCAATAAACTTTGGTTTTGGTTATCCAAGGCTTTAACAGGTTCTGTGTACGCCTCTTCTGGGTATATTGAGAATCGTAGTGTATTGGGTGTGATGTCGAGATGGAAGTATCACTCCAGTCATAGTGGAGATGATGATCACGTAGGATACAGAACTGGTGCTCTTTTCTGCGGCAGCTATCGGGATAATATGACTAGGTCATGTTTATCCGATTATAGAGACTAGTTACCAGAGATCCGATATGTGCTTCGTACGGGGCAGACACAATTCCAGCCTCAGGCCTTACACATGACATCCGATATTGGATCGTAATACGCAATACTACGTATACTACGCCTAATATAGATCACATATTCCAGTAAGAATATTTCTGGAGAATTGGGTAGGCACGGTGCTTTGCTAGAAGCCAACCATGTCTTGTAAATCAGTAAAAACGTAGTACTAGGTACGTACATGTTCGGATAGTCCGACGACTGGATTTACTGCCAACATATCCGGGGATCTCATGGGTCGCTTCCCGAAGATTCACCGATGACGTATGACTCGCACTTTATTAATCTGGGATTTATTATAAGAGAGAAAATTAATTTGGGATTAATTACGGAGATATTTTATCTGGGATAAAATATTATTAATAGAGAGAGAACGATTAATTTAAATTAATCGATAAAATAATATATTCGATATATTATACGAAATTGGATTTCGACATGGAATAAAAATTAGATTTTAATTCGGGCAAACGAGTTAATTTAGAATTAATTCATCAGCGAAGTGAATAGTAATTTTGCTAGGCACAATTATATAATTAAATTTGATTTAATTACGTCGCAATGGAAAATTCATTAATTCAGAATTAACGAACCCGAGCCCGGGAGTGTTTGCAGGTGCACTCGCATTTTGAATTCAAGTGCAGCCCATAAGTCACATCACGTGTCACATCACTCGTCATTCAAGTGATGGATGTCTTGTCACTTTGAGTGATTGACAACCAGTCACTATTCATTGATTGATAGAGGTGGTTGAAGACTTTAAGTCTTGTACCTTTTTTGGATAATTGGTAATTGTTTTTGGTATTTGATTTTTGGAAAATTAAAACCATATACAAAAAAAAAACACAATTTCTCTCTCTCTCTCAATGACTCACACGGTTTTGGAGCAAAAATTTCCCTTCTCTCCCATTCGGCTTTTGAAGCCATTTTTCTTCTCATTTCTTGCTTGGCCGAGACATAGAAGAAGAACAAAGAAAGATTGTGGCAATTTTTACAATGCTAGCACATGAAGGGTCATCCGAAGGTGATAGGGAAACCAACTTGTGAGCATGGAATCACCATTTGCAAAGCTTGAAGCTTGGAGCATCCATGGAAGTGACGACCGAAAATGGAGGAGGACAAAACAGTCCATTACCGAGAGCTTAAGGAAGGGAGAAAATGATTTTTTCGTTCCTCGCATCGCATAACCGTTCAATGTAAGTATGATTCTGCCATGCTTCTTTGTTGTATTCGCACATGTTTCTTGCTTGAATTGATCTCGGGACTATAGTAGAAACCCAACAATGGTATCTTGAGCCATTTTGAGCATGAAATTGAAATTAGGGTAAAATTGGGAAAAATTGATTTGAGTATGTTTGAGTGAAATTGATTGTTTGAGTATGCTTAAATTTTGATAACATAGTGTTATGCATGATCAAGTTGATGAAAATTGGATTGGATCAAATTTTCCCAAAAACATTGGCTTGGCCGAATGTGTAATGTTGCCCTAAGTCATGGTGATTTTCGATTTTGATCTTTGGATGAGTTGAAATCATTTGGGGAATGTTGATTTAGGATTTAATTGGATTGAATTCGGAATCGGAAATGAAAAACCCTAATTGCCGTGAATGATGTAGCATGGAAATGATTGATTTTTGATTCAAATGTGTTGGACATATTTTGATGATGATAAGCATAATTAATTGTGAAAATTGATGTTTTGGAAATGTTAATTTGGGTAATTAATTATGGCATACACTTTAGGTTAATTAAATTATGAAATTTGAAATTTTGGTAATTTAATTAATTGGGCCAAATTTGGAATTAGGCTTGTAAAGTTGTAATTGGGCTTAATGGACTTGGTTGGGCCAAGTTTGGTTTAGGCTAATTGGTTGGATCCAATTGGGCCCAAAACCATTACCATAAAGTCCAATATGACTTAATGGACCTTTAATTTTAATTGGGCCTAATGGCCTAAATTGGTTTCTTGGCAATTAAGGGTGATTCCTTAAATGGGCTTTGGTATTTGGGTTTGACCCATATTGACCAAAAGTTCATGCCTTAAGAAATTAATTAAAAGCCATTGGACTTTAAATTAAATTGACATTGGATGTTAATCGGGCTTTGAGACCCGTAACGATTAGATTTAGAATTTAAGTCTAAAGGCACAGTAAAAGTGTAATTATTTAATTTAGAATTAAATATAGAATTAGTATTAAATACAAATTAAATTGGATTTAATGTTGTATTTTAATATAATTCGAGAATTCGTACTTTGAGTACTTATTCGTAAAACGAGTTTGACTCGCGCAAAATCAATCATGTGTTTGAACATTGGATGGTCATTAATTTTCAGATTAATTAATTGGATTAGATTGATTGATAACATGCTTTGTGTGAATACATGGATGCGATGTATGAATAATGTATATCGGTTGGATATTAGATGGTGAGGGCAAATTTGGAAATGTTGTAATAAATTTAGAATTTATTAATTGGACCTGCGTGTCCAGCCTATTACCTCTTGACTCTGTGTATTTCTCTTCTCACATATTCCCCTCAATGTAAATGAGGTTTCTTTAGAAGTGTTATGTAATTGGGTAGAAGTAATAATTGTGCTAGCGGGAGAGAGGAAAATGAGAGATTTCTTCTAGGAACAATGTTTAAGTATCCATCCGCATATCATTATTATATTTATTTACTTACGCGCCTTATTATGCTTTTAGAATGCATGTTTAAGGGTGTATGATGATGAGACCTTAACAAAGATAATTAATTGGTTGCCAATTACGCGAAAAAACCCTCAACACATATTAAGCGTTTTTCCTTCCATTGAGTGATTCTTACTCAAGATCCAAGATTGGCACTGGTTTGTTGGCCAAAGTCAAGACCTTTGTCCGTCGCGGATGTGTTTGAATCATGAAGGCTTTGTTCCATATCGGTGTCTTGTCCAAGTTGTGATTTTTTGGCCCAAGTCAAGATCACTTCTTGTCCATCGACATCGATTACGAAGCTTTCCAAAGTCATTGGGTCACGCTTAACTAGGATCATTAAGTTTGTTGTGCCAAAGCCAAGGCTTAGTTGATTCAGAGGAAAAAGGTTAGGCAATATATTGGATATATTGGTATATATAAGATATATATTTCGGACTTGGATGTCCACCTACTGGATCTAGGAATTGGATGGGATCCAATTGATCTTAGAGATCTACCTAGTTAATTATCATACAATTTGTTGGCCAAAGTCAAGATTGTGTGTTATTTAACGGGATCCTAGCCCACTAGGAAACAAGGTTTTCCGAGTACTCCACAGAGAGTTAGAGGCTCGCCGAAAAATAGTGGGAGGCAAGTATTAAATTTGCAATATTCGTTTAGTTACTTGCCATACGCGCTCATTTCAATTTTTCGTCAATAAATTAATATATTAGTTGGACTAATATTTAACGTTGTTTTAATTAAACAGTTGGACTGTATTCAAACTATTTCAATTAATAGTATTTTATAATTGGATTATAGTAATCAATATAATTGAATTTAACCTATTAAATTATAGCTGATTATATAGTTAGACTATAGTAATCATTATAATAAATAGTACCTAAAATCGTTGATTAAATAGTTTGAGTATTAGAATCAAGTTAATTGAAAGATTAGTGTTTAAAACATAATCTTGGGTGAAAATGTATTTAAACAGCTTTAATTTTCAAATTGGGAATAAAATCTCAGGATAGTCCTGGGTGACCGAGAAGTTAATTTATTTGATATAGTGACTTCTCGAGCCTAAGCCCGGAGTTGAGCAAATAGTAGAACATAATATTTGGAATATTCATGTGATGATAACTTTAGTGCTTAATCCGTTATGCTTGCTGCAAAGACTCATTAATTTCTTAATCAGAACTAAGGATTAGATCCTTGTAGTATGATATTGAAATTGAAGGATCTTCATAGATCTATCCTTAGATCTTAGAAGTACAAATTGCAATAGAAAACGCTTGGAGAGTTAATAGCTATACTCAAGGAGATAAAGCCAGAGTTTGCAATAGGGCAAGAAGCGCAAGGCGCATCTTACTTCGACATCCCAGAAGGCCAAGGCTTGGCCAATGGCTTATGGGGTGTGGAAAAAGGGCACAGGCAAAGTCATTATAATCTTCTGGGAAGACAAATGACATATCACAATATTTCTGCCTAAACTGTGGCAAACGGGGTCACTGGAAGTGTGACTGCTGTATAGATAAGGCAGATATGAAGGAAGTGAAGACGGGCAAGGCTCCGACTTCAAATATGTTTGACATAAATAAGTTCACTATTAGTATTAAAATTGGATTTTAGATACTGAATGTGGTACATAAATATGTACTGGTGTGCAGAATCTACTGATTAGCAGGATACTGACTTCAGTTGAGATCGATCTACGAATCGGAAATGGGACGAAAGTCACTGTTTTAACCGTAGATACCTAAGTTTAGGAACTACCCTTCAGGTATGTACTTAAATTAGGAAACTGTTTGAATGTAACTAGTTTGACTAGAAAAATTATCTCTATATCAGAGTATAATCCGTTGCGGATATACCTTTATATTCTATAACACTAAAGTGTTTTATTATATAAAGATGATATTGAGATAAACACATTAGATGTGAAAAAGAATATTTGTATTTTGAATATAAATAAATCTCATACATATGATATGACAAACTAATAGCTCAAACTGAGTAAATCAATTGAAACTTAATTGTGGCATTGTTGTCTGGGACACATTAAAAAAGACTCATATATCCACACTTTCGAAGAGTGGGTAGTAGGACAGATTTAATTCTATTCAAATAATGTCTACGAATCTAGTTTATTAGGCAAAGTGCCTAAAACACCTTTTCACTTGGTAAAAGTGTAAGTGCCACCCATCTGTTAGCCCTTGTTCATAGTGACGTCAGTGGGCCCATGTCTAGCTAGGCTAGATGTGGATATGAATTTTTCATGACCTTTACGGATGTGGCATCACGTTATGGTTATGTGTTTCTTTTGGAACACGAATCGGAAAATTTTGATTAATTCAAAGAGTTTCGACACGAAGTAGAGAAAAAACAGATCGGCTAAAGTATTTAACACCATGATTGGACCCTGATAAAAATACTTAAGCAATAAGTTTCTCAAATACCTGAAAGAGTATAGTATTCTTTCAATGAGGACTCCTCCCGGAACACGTCAGTCTGACGGTGTGTCCAAACGGAGAAACCAAATTTTGTTGGACATGATAAGGTTAATCATGAGTCGCTCTGAGCTACCATTTCCTTCAAAGGATACACATTAGACAGTACAAAACTTATTTTGAATAAGGTTCCATGAAAATCTGTTAGACAGACTTCATATTAGATATGAACAGGAAAGAAACTGGGTTTTCTCATTCCTGAAGATTTGGGTATGCTAGGCATATGTTTGGATGATACCAAACTAAAACCCAAATCGGATAAGTGTCTAAGTTGTAGGTTATCCTAGGGAAACCTAAGTATAGTACTTATACAACTCACAAGAGAACAATGTAATTGTTGCTCACCATGCGATTTTCCTAAGAGGAATACCGATATTCAGTGGTAAGTGGGAGGAAAGTAAAACTCGATAAAAATTGGAGTAATACTATTCCAGGCACCGATTCCTTAATGGAACACAAATAGTTCATCAAGGATAAAACTATACCAATAATCTTCGAATACACAAGAACCACGTAAGTCGGAGAGAGTCAGAAAATAACCTGGGAGGTATGGGTTTCTGACCTCACCTCATAAAGATGTCAATCTTATTGAGGAACATGAACTGACTACGTATGAGGAAGTGATACAAGGTATCGACTCCCTATTATGGCAAAGTTCCATGAAGTCCGAAATGGATTCCATGCATACTAACCAAGTTTAGACACTGGTTGTTGTACCGGAAGGCATTGTGCCAATTGGTACTATATGAGTCTTCAAGGAAGACATACATTGAAGGCAACATATCAACGTACTAAGCTGGGCTTGTAATGAAAAGGTATTGTTATCAACATTGTGTCGATTACGACGAAACCTTTTACTAGTTGCCATTGTTAAATCCATTTGGATAATGCTTTCTGATGCTGCATGTTTCATTTACGAAATATGGCAGCTGAATGTCAAAATTGTTTTCCTTAACGGAAACCTTTTGGAGGATGTTTATAACATCCTGACGATTTTGTCGTAACAAAATGAGCAAACAAGGTTTGCAAGTTATTCGATCCATTTATGGATTAAAGCAAGCATAGCGTTCTTGGAACTATCGTTTTGATGTAATCATAATGGTATATGATTTAATTCAAAAGGAAAATGATTCTTGTGTATATAAGAAGGTTAGTGGGAGCGCACTGACAATGAATGCCCTAAATAATGATATATCATTTCTTGGAAATGATATTCCCATAATACAATCGGTGAAAGCTTGACTTTCATGAAAATTCTCGGTAGAATTCTTGGGAGAAACAACCTTTATTCTAGGAATAAAGATCTACTGGGATAGATCTAAAGGTTGTAGGCACTGTCCGAGAACTCGTACATTGAAATAAATGTACGCGACCTGGTGTCTCATATGCTTTGAGCATATGGAGTCACAATCAGGCCAATCCAAGTGATAGTCACTGGATTGATGTTAAGAACATCATTTAGTATCTTAGAAGAACTAAGGATGTTGTCTTATACTATGGAGAATGAGAACTTGAAATGACTGGGTTTACTGCTGCAAAACGACTATAAGTCATAACAAAGGTACTACACAGTTTGAATAACGGAACAGTGAGCTGGAAATCTTCCAAGCAAGACACTGTTACCTAATAAATAACAAAAGCGGAATATTGCTGCAGCTGAGGCAGCAATGTAAGCCTTTTGGATCTATAATAATCCTAATCAGATTAGGGGTAGTTCTGTTAGCAGCTGAGCTAGGTTACAGCACAGGCTAAAGAATTAATGATCTCATCAACGATCCAGATATATACTTCAATATTCATCTGATTCATTCGGATCATACATCGTGACAATGTGATGGTCGAATAAATCGCATCAGGTGATAACCTTGCAAATCCGCTGACGAAAGCCTTTTCTCAGCAGAAGTTTGAGCGAACCGTACATAGTTCGGGTGTAGGACACTTGAGTGATTGGCTATAGGCCAAGTGCAAGATTTTTGGATAATTATAACCCATAGCATCATTATTTGTACAGATCATGGTGTTGTTGTACAAATTAACTATATGACAAAGGAAATTGCCCTTTTATCATTTGTAATTAGATTACCAAGATGTATAAATGATAAAAGGTCCTTATGATTAGTTCCGGATTGAGATGATATGAGACAGTATCAATCCATAAAGGTTTCATCATTAAATATCCCTAGTCAGAGTATTATCGAGATTGGACATCGATAATGCGTAAAAGACTAGTATTACACTTGTTTGCGTTGTTGGAGCATAACGGCATAGTTCTCATATATTTGGTTATAGGATACTCATGCAAGTGTAATAGGAGGTTGTGTTTACCGATGGTACGGGAACATCTTCGCTCTGGATAGACCCCTCGGAATTCCATTGGTAGTATGACTATGTGCCTATGGAAGTCCGAATTAGGGTAGGTGTATTTGGTCTTAACCTGAGACTTGCACCGCTAATACTTGCGACAATCAATATACTTTGGTTTTGGTTGTCCAAGGCTTTAACAGGTTCTGTGTACGCCTCTTCTGGGTATATTGAGAATCTTAGTGTATTGGGTGTGATGTCGAGATGGAAGTATCACTCCAGTCATAGTGGAGATGATGATCACGTAGGATACGGAACTGGTGCTCTTTTCTGCTACAGCTATCGGGATAATATGACTAGGTCATGTTTATCCGATTATAGAGACTAGTTACCAGAGATCCGATATGTGCTTCCTACGGGGCAGACACAATTCCAGCCTCAGGCCTTGCACGTGACATTCGATATTGGATCGTAATACGCAATACTACGTATACTACGCCTAATATAGATCACATATTCCAGTAAGAATATTTCTGGAGAATTGGGTAGGCACGGTGCTTTGCTAGAAGCCAACCATGTCTTGTAAATCAGTAAAAACGTAGTACTAGGTACGTACGTGTTCGGATAGTCCGACGACCGGATTTACTGCCAACATATCCGGGGATCTCATGGGTCGCTTCCCGAAGATTCACCGATGACGTATGACTCGCACTTTATTAATCTGGGATTTATTATAAGAGAGAGAAAATTAATTTGGGATTAATTAAGGAGATATTTTATCTGGGATAAAATATTATTAATAGAGAGAGAACGATTAATTTAAATTAATCGATAAAATAATATATTCGATATATTATACGAAATTGGATTTCGACATGGAATTAAAATTAGATTTTAATTCGGGCAACGAGTTAATTTAGAATTAATTCATCAGCGACGTGAATAGTAATTTTGCTAGGCACAATTATATAATTAAATTTGATTTAATTACGTCGCAATGGAAAATTCGTTAATTCGGAATTAACGAACCCGAGCCCGGGAGTGTTTACAGGCGCACTCGCATTTCGAATTCAAGTGCAGCCAATAAGTCACATCACGTGTCACATCACTCGTCATTCAAGTGATGGATGTCTTGTCACTTTGAGTGATTGACAACCAGTCACTATTCATTGATTGATGGAGGTGGTTGAAGACTTTAAGTCTTGTACCTTTTTTGGATAATTGGTAATTGTTTTTGGTATTTGATTTTTGGAAAATTAAAACCATATAAAAAAAAAAACACAATTTTTCTCTCTCTCTCAATGACTCACACGGTTTTGGAGCGAAAATTTCCCTTCTCTCCCATTCGGCTTTTGAAGCCATTTTTCTTCTCATTTCTTGCTTGGCCGAGCCATAGAAGAAGCAAAGAAAGATTGTGGCAATTTTTCCAATGCTAGCACATGAAGGGTCATCCGAAGGTGATAGGGAAACCAACTTGTGAGCATGGAATCACCATTTGCAAAGCTTGGAGCTTGGAGCATCCATGGAAGTGATGACCGAAAATGGAGGAGGACAAAATAGTCCATTGTCGAGAGCTCAAGGAAGGGAGAAAGCGATTTGTCGTTCCTCGCATCGCATAACCGTTCAATGTAAGTATGATTCCACCATGCTTCTTTGTTGTATTTGTTGAATTATTCTAAGGTCCCAAGATCAAATCAAGACATGAAATAATGCGTGAATACATCAACGGAGGTAGCGGAATACTCACATTGATCGGTTGAGTCGATTTGGAGACGAATGAAGGCCAAAAACGCACTGCCTTGCTCACCCCACTGCAGCAGCCCACTGCCCTGCAAAACAGAAATGTGAGTGAAGAAACGGAGCTCCTAGCTTCGTCGGATGGATCCCGTCTCATGGTCGAACCTCCCTACCACCTTCGCAAGACTTGTAAGTGTGCTAGCACTTGATTTCTCACCATGAGAAACCACTCTTGCTTCCCTATGTTCACGCCAAACTGGTCAAAACCAGTGAAGAATAGCTTCTTGTTTGCGTGAGAGAGATGAGAGAATTTGAGAGAAATGTGTTAAGTTATTAAAATGATTTACCAAAAATCAATTTATATTTATGCCATAATATTTATTAAATTAATAATAAAATTATGACACAAAACATGCAATGGCTTAGAGTGTCAAACACTCAATTTCCATGCAATAACATTGAGTGCATGTACACTATCTACATGCAATAACATTGAGTGCATTGTACACTATCTACATGCAATGCATTAGAATGACATGTGTCATGTGGGCCCCACACGTTTCCAAATGAAAGTGGGCCCACGTGCACTCACGCGTTCGGGTTCGATATTTCCGAAATACCGAGCTTACGTCGCGACGTTAATTCAATCGAATAATTGCGGCTAGCGAAATTATTATTTACGTCGCTAACGAATTAATTCTAAATTAACTCGTTTGCCCGAATTAAAATCTAATTTTAATTTCGCGTCGAAATCTAATTTCGATTAATATATCGAATATATTAATTTACCGATTAATTCCAAATTAATCGTTATCTCTCTCTAGACGATATTTATCCTAGATAAAATATCTCCGTAATTAATCCTAGATTAATTTCTCTCTCATCTATATAATCCCAGATTATTCAAGAGTGCAAGTTGTGTGTCATCGGTGGATTATCGGGAAGCGACCCATGAGATCCCCGGATTAGTTGGCAGTAAATGCGGTCGCCGGAGTATCCGAATCACGTACGTACCAAGTACTACGTTCTACCGATTTACGAGACAAGGTCGACTCCTAACAAAGCACCAAGTCTACCTAATTCTCCGGACATATCCATTAAAGAATATCAAAGATCTGTATCAAGCGTAGTATACTAATGTATTGTGCATATCGGTCAAGTATCGGATAGTCACGTGCTAGGGCTGGGGCTGGATAAGTGTCTGCCCCGTCCGAAACACATATCGGATGTCTGGTAACTAGTCTCTATAATCGGATATTCATGACCTGGTCATAATATCACGATTGGATGCGCATCACTTAAGAGCACTAATACCGTATCCTGCGTGACATCATCTCCACTATGACTGGAGTGATACTTCCGTCTCGACATCACATCCAATACACTACGACTCTCTGATAAACCCAGAAGTGGTGTACGCAGAACCGGTTAAAGCCCTGTACCACCAAGACCAAAGTCTATCGATTATCGTAAGTATTAGCGATGCAAGTCTCAGGTTAAGACTATACACACCTACCTTGATTTCGGCCTCCCATAGACACCTAGTCATAATACCAATGGGATTCCGAAGGGTCTATCCAGAGCGAAGCTGTTTCCCGTACCATCGGTGAAACACGACCTCCTATCGCACTTGCACAAGTATCCAATACTTATATATATGAGAACTATGCCGTTGTGCCCTCACAACGCACACAAGTGCAATACTAGCCTATACCGCATTATCGATGTCCAGTCTCGATAATACTACGGCTAGGGATATTTAATGATTAATCCTTCGTGGACTGATACTGTCTCATATCATCTCAATCCAGGAACTAATCATATGGACCTCTCTTCATTCATATATCTATGGTGATCTAATCACAAATGATGAGAGTGCAATTTCCTTGTCACATAGTTAATTTGCTACAACAACACAATGATCTGTGCAAATAGTGACGCTATGGGTCATTTTGTCCAACAATCTCCCACTTGGCACATAGCCAGTCACTCAAGTGTCCACACCCGAACTATGTACTGTTCGCTCAAATTGCTGAGGAAAAGTTTTCGTCAGCGGATTTGTTCGATTATCGTTTGACGCGATTTATACGATCATCACATCGCCACGACGTATGATTCGAACGAATCAGATGATATAGAAGTATATATATGGATCGTTGATGAGACCTTTAATTCCTTAGCTTGTGCTTACGCCTAGCTCAGCTGCTAACAGAACTTATATCTAATCTAATTAGATTTACTTTCGACCAAAAGACTTCTATTGCTGCCTCAGCTGCAGCAATAATCCGCATTTGTTGTTTATTCGGCAACAGTTATCTTGCTTGGAAGATTTCCAGCTCACTGTCCCGGTGTTCAAACTTTATAGTACCGTAGTATTTAATCGTTTGGAAACTTGCTGCAGTCATCCCAGTCACTTCAAGTTCTCCTTCTCCATAGTAAAAGATAGCATCTTTAGTTCTCAGAGATACTAACAGATGTTCTTAACTTCAATCCAGTGACTATCACTTGGATTGACCCGATTGTGACTCCTTATGCTCGAAGCGTATGAGACACCAATACAAGTACATTTTAAATGTACAATTTCCCAGAGAGTGTTAACAACTCCAAATCTATCCCAGTAGATCTTTATTCCTTGAATAAAGGTTGTTACTCCCCAGAATTCTACGGAGAATTTCTATTGAAAAAATATCTATGAAAACCAAGCTTTCACCAATTGTTTTATGGGAATTTCACTGTCAGTGCGCTCTCCCACTAACCTCCTTATATACACAAGAATTATTTCGTTTTGAGTCAAATCATAAACCATTATGATTATTTCAAAACGTCAGTTCCAAGAACCTTATGCTTGCATTGATCCAAACATGGATCGAATAACCCGCAAACCTTGTTTGTCGGTTATACAAAATCGTCAGGATGTTGTAAACATCCTCCAAAAGGTTTCATTTTCAGGAAAGCGATTTTGATTTGTAACTGACATATTTCATAAACGAAATATACAGTTATCAACAAGCATCTTCAAAATGGATTTACCATGGCAACAGGTAAAAGGGTTGAACCGTTATTAACACAATGTTGATAACGATACCTTTTTTGTCAAAAGCCTAGCTTTGTACGTTGGTATGTTGCCTTCCATGTATGTCTTCCTTGAAGACGTTTAACGTACCATAGGCACAATGCCTTATGGTACAACAACTTGTATCCATAATACTTGTTATACATGGAATCCATTTCGGATTCATGGCACTTTGCTATAACAGAGAGTCGATACCTTGTATCACTTCCTCAAAACGTAGTCGGATGGTACACCTCCATAAGATTGACATCTTTATGAGGTTAGAGCAGAAACCCATACCCTAGGTTGTTTTCTGACTCTATCCGATCTACGAGTTTCTTGTGTATTTGAAGGTTAATGGTATAGTTTCATCATAGATGAACTATTTGTGTTCCATTAAGGACTTCGTGCCTTGAACAGTATTACTCCGATTTTCATCGAGTATCACTAACCTCCCACTGACCACTGCATATCGGTATTTCTCTCAGGAAAACCGCATGGTGAGCAACAATCACATTGTTCTCATGTGGGATTTATAAGTACTATACTTAAGGTTTCCCTTAGGATAACCTATATTGGCACTTATCCAATTTGGGTCTTTTAGTTTGGTATCATCCAAACGTCATGCCTGGCATACCCAAATTATCAGGAATGAGAACCCCGTTTCTTCCCTGTTCATATCCTATATGACATCTGTCAAACAGATTTTCATGGAACCTTATTCTAAATAAGTTTTGCACTGTTAATACATATCCTGTAGAAGGAAATAGTAGCTCAGAGCGACTCGTGATAAACCTTATCATGTCCAACAAAATTCGGTTTTAGTTCAGACACACCGTCTAACTGACGTGTCTCGGGAGGAGTCCTCACATGAAAGAACACCGTACTCTTTCATTTATATATGAAACTTACTGCTTAAGTATTTTCCATTTCGGTCTTACCGTGGCGGAATAACACTATAGCCGATCTGTTTGTTTCTTCGTGTCGAAACTTCAAAGTTTTCGATCTGTGTTCTTCAAAAGAAACACATAACTACAACGTGATGCTACATCCGTTAAGGTCACGAAATATTCATTGTTCACATCTAGCCTAGCTAGATATGGGCCCACTTTATTCACCATGAATAGGGCTAACAGATCGGTGGCCCTTTTACTATTACCAAGTAAATAGTATTTTAGGTATTTAACCTAATAAACTAGATTCGTAGACCTTATTTGAATAATCAAATCAGTCCTAGTATCCACTCTTCAAAAGTGTGGATATACGAGTCTTGTTTAATTGTGTCCTAGACAACAATGCCACAAATAAGTCTCCATGATCAAATCAATTTAAGCTATTTATTTGTCATTTTATATGTTTGAGATTTTATTATATTCAAAATATAAATTCTGTTATTTACATCCAATGTATTTATCTCAGTATCATCTTTATATAATGAAACACTTTAGTGTTCTAGAATATAAAGGTTTTATCCGCATCGGATTGAACACTGATATAGAGATAATGTCTCTAGTCAAACTAGTTACATTATAACATTTCCTAATTTAAGTACATACCCAAAGGGTAGTTCCTAAACTTAGGTATCTACGGTCGAAACAGCGACTTTTGTCCCGTTTCCAATTCGCAGAGAAATCTCGGCTTGAAGCCAGTATCCAGCTCACAGCGGATTCTGAACATCAATACATATATGTATTATGTACCACACTAAGTATTTAAAATCCAATTTCAATACTAGTAGTAAACATAACTTTGACAAATATTTTTAAAGTTAGAGCCTCGCCCTATCTTTAATTCCTTCGTGTCTTCCATGACCAAATGGTAGTCGCTACGGGATATGTCAATTATCCTTTTCAATATTTCACAAACCTTTGGCCAAGCCTTGGGTTTCGGAATATCGAAACGATGTGCACCTTGTGCTACATGCCCAATTGCAAACTTTGACTTTTCTCCACTAGAATAGTCAATTAATTGCAACTTTAATACTTTTTAAATCTAAAGATAGATTTATTGTAAGTATATTAATTAAGCACTAAAGTCATCATCACATAAATCTTCCAAAGACTTTATGCTCTACTATTTGCTTAATAATGGGCTTAGTCATAATAAGTTATTTTATCAAATAAATTAACCTATTATTAATTCCCAATTGAAAATTAAATCATTTAAAACATTTAATCCAAGGATTATATATTTTAAATATTTAACTTTTTAAATTCTTTCTTGATTTCAATAGTCCAACTATTTAATCAATTTTAATAAATGTACTATTTATTATAATGATTACAATAATCCAATTATTTAATCAACTATAATTTTAATATTGATTACTATAATCCAATTATAAAATCAACTATCATTTAATTCAATTATATTGATTACTATAATCCAATTATAAAATCAACTATATATTGAATGAGTTTGTATATAGTCCAACTATATATATTTTTAAAACAACATAAAATATTAGTCCAACTAATACTTTTGATTAATGTGACGAGTAAAATATAGATGAGCGCGTTTAGCGAGTATTCGAACGAATGTTGCAAATTCAATACTTGCCTCCCACTATTTTTCGTCGAGCCTCTAACCCTCTGTCGAGTACTCGGGAAACCGTGTTTCTTAGTGGGCTAGGATCCCGTTAAAGTATCACACAATCTTGACTTTGGCCAACAAATTGTATGATAGTTAACTAGGTAGATCTCGAAGATCAATTGGATCCCATCCAACTCTAGATCCAGTAGGTGGACATCCAAGTCCCCAACATATATCTTATATATGCCTATATATCGAATATATATATCCTAACCATTTTCCTCTGAATCAACTAGGCCTTGGCTTTGGCACAACAAACCTAGTGATCCCAGTCAAGCGCGGACCCATTGACATGGAAGCCTCGTAATCAATGTCAATGGACAAGAAGTGGTCTTGACTTTGGCCAACAAACCACAACTTGGACACGACACCGATATGGAACAAAGCCTCGTGATTAAAACACATCTTTGACGGACAAGGGCTTGACTTTGGCCAACAACCCCTGCCAATCTCGGATCTTGAGTAAGAATCACTCAATGGAAGGAAAATAAACGCTTGATATTTAACGAGGGTTTTTCGCGTGCAATTTGGCTACCAATTTAATTATCTTTGTTAAGGTCTCATCATCATACACCCTTAAACATGCATTCTAAATACATAATAAAGCGAGTATGAAATAAATAATAATGATATGCGGATGGATACTTAACACATTGATCCTAGATCAAATCTCTCCCTTTCTCACTCAAGCTAGCACTTGTACTACTTCTACCCGTTACACTACACTTCTAAAGAAACCTCATATACATAGAGGGGAATAGGTGAGAAGAGAATACAAAGAGAAAGAAGGTGATAAGGCTGGACACGCAGGTCCAATTTAATAAATCGAATTTTTACAACAATTTCTAAAATTGCCCACCCAACTAATATCCATCCGATATACATTATTCATTCAACACAACCATGTATTCACACACATAAGCATGCTATCAATCAATCAATCAAATTAATTAATCTGATAATTAAGTGATCATCCAATGTTCAAACAACGATTTGATTTTGTTCGAGTCAAACTCGTTTTTGCGAATAAGTACTTAAAGTATGAATTCATGAATTAAATTAAACTACATCATTAAATCTAATTTAACATGTATTTAATACTAATTCACTATTCAATTCTAGATTAAATATTACACTTTTATTTAATAAACCTTTTACGATTTAAATTCCAAATCTAATCGTAACGCGTCTCAAAGACCGATTAACGTCCAACGTCAATTCAATTAAAGTCCAATGGGCTTTTGATTGATTTCTTAAGGCGTGGACTTTTGGTCAACTCGGGTCAAACCGATAACCAAAGTCCAATCCGGGATTTACCCCATAAGCCCATAAATCAATCTGGGCCATTAGGCCCAATTGAACTTTAAAGGTTCATTAAGTGGCATTTGGGCTTTATGGTCAAGGTTTTGGGCCAATTGGATCCAATCCATTTGGCCTAAACAAACTTGATAAATCAAGCCCAATAGGCCCAATTACAACTTTAAATTCTATTTCCAAAATTAGGCCCAATTAATTAAATCCAAAAATCCAATTTTCACAATTTAATTACCAAAAGTGCATTATATGATTAATCAACTAAATCAACATTTCCAAAACACTAAATTAGTCCAATTAATCATACTTAATTCATTATTACATGTCAAACACACATAATGAAAAATCAAACCCATTAACATGCTTTAAAGGTCTCGGCCAAGGGAGTGATTTCATCTCTAATTCGGTTTCAATCCAATTAATCCGCAATCGACATTAAATACATATCCCGAATGATTTCCAATACATCCAATTATCAAAATCAAAATTTACCAAGACATTAGGGCATATATACCAATTCGGCCAAGGTAAGATTTTGGGGATTTTGTCCAATTCGAAATCCAATCCAATTCGATTCCAATTAACATCAACCTAATCGATTCTAACTCATCAAATGAATTAAAAATCAAAAAATCCAAGATCCCAAAATTCAATTGACATTCGGCCATGGCATTAATTTTGGGGAAAATAATTCAAAATCATTTTTCATCAAATTAGTCCAACCAAAATGAAAATAAACATGTTATAAGCATACTAAACAAATCAATTTATTCAAATCATGCTCAACAAACATTTACCCAAATTTTAAGCCCTACATTTTTCATGCTTGCAACATTAGCTCTTGATGCCATTGTTGAATTATTCTAAGGTCCCAAGATCAAATCAAGACATGAATAATGCGTGAATACATCAACGGAGGTAGCGGAATACTCACATTGATCGGTTGAGTCGATTTGGAGACGAATGAAGGCCAAAACCACTGCCTTGCTCACCCCACTGCAGCAGCCCACTGCCCTGCAAAACAGAAATGTGAGTGAAGAAACGGAGCTCCTAGCTTCGTCGGATGGATCCCGTCTCATGGTCGAACCTCCCTACCACCTTCGCAAGACTTGTAAGTGTGCTAGCACTTGATTTCTCACCATGAGAAACCACTCTTGCTTCCCTATGTTCACGCCAAAACTGGTTCAAAACCAGTGAAGAATAGCTTCTTGTTTGCGTGAGAGAGATGAGAGAATTTGAGAGAAAATGTGTTAAGTTATTAAAATGATTTACCAAAAATCAATTTATATTTATGCCATAATATTTATTAAATTAATAATAAAATTATGACACAAAACATGCAATGGCTTAGAGTGTCAAACACTCATTTCCATGCAATAACATTGAGTGCATTGTACACTATCTACATGCAATAACATTGAGTGCATTGTACACTATCTACATGCAATGCATTAGAATGACATGTGTCATGTGGGCCCCACACGTTTCCAAATGAAAGTGGGCCCACGTGCACTCACACGCGTTCGGGTTCGATATTTCCGAAATACCGAGCTTACGTCGCGACGTTAATTCAATCGAATAATTGCGGCTAGCGAAATTATTATTTACGTCGCTAACGAATTAATTCTAAATTAACTCGTTTGCCCGAATTAAAATCTAATTTTAATTTCGCGTCGAAATCTAATTTCGATTAATATATCGAATATATTATTTACCGATTAATTCCAAATTAATCGTTATCTCTCTCTAGACGATATTTTATCCTAGATAAAATATCTCCGTAATTAATCCTAGATTAATTTTCTCTCTCATCTATATAATCCCAGATTATTCAAGAGTGCAAGTTGTGCGTCATCGGTGGATTATCGGGAAGCGACCCATGAGATCCCCGGATTAGTTGGCAGTAAATGCGGTCGCCGGAGTATCCGAATCATCGCGTACGTACCAAGTACTACGTTCTACCGATTTACGAGACAAGGTCGACTCCTAACAAAGCACCAAGTCTACCTAATTCTCCGGACATCCCATTAAAGAATATCAAAGATCTGTATCAAGCGTAGTATACTAATGTATTGTGCATATCGGTCCAGTATCGGATAGTCACGTGCTAGGGCTGGGGCTGGATAAGTGTCTGCCCCGTCCGAAACACATATCGGATGTCTGGTAACTAGTCTCTATAATCGGATATTCATGACCTGGTCATAATATCACGATTGGATGCGCATCACTTAAGAGCACTAATACCGTATCCTGCGTGACATCATCTCCACTATGACTGGAGTGATACTTCCGTCTCGACATCACATCCAATACACTATGACTCTCTGATAAACCCAGAAGTGGTGTACGCAGAACCGGTTAAAGCCCTGTACCACCAAGACCAAAGTCTATCGATTATCGTAAGTATTACCGATGCAAGTCTCAGGTTAAGACTATACACACCTACCTTGATTTCGGCCTCCCATAGACACCTAGTCATAATACCAATGGGATTCCGAAGGGTCTATCCAGAGCGAAGCTGTTTCCCGTACCATCGGTGAAACACGACCTCCTATCGCACTTGCACAAGTATCCAATACTTATATATATGAGAACTATGCCGTTGTGCCCTCACAACGCACACAAGTGCAATACTAGCCTATACCGCATTATCGATGTCCAGTCTCGATAATACTACGGCTAGGGATATTTAATGATTAATCCTTCGTGGACTGATACTGTCTCATATCATCTCAATCCAGGAACTAATCATAGGGACCTCTCTTCATTCATATATCTATGGTGATCTAATCACAAATGATGAGAGTGCAATTTCCTTGTCACATAGTTAATTTGCTACAACAACACAATGATCTGTGCAAATAGTGACGCTATGGGTCATTTTGTCCAACAGTATTCGCACATGTTTCTTGCTTGAATTGATCTCGGGACTATAGTAGAAACCCAACAATATCGTCAACCCCAAAGAAGATTAAACCCTCACATGAAAGAAGTAGTAAAAAATGAGGTCCTTAAAATTCTAGATGTAGGCATTATCTACTATATCTCTGATAATAAGTGGGTAAGTCCTACATAAGTTGTACCCATAAAGTCTGGAATTACTGTTGTAAAAAATGATAAATGAGAATTAATACCAACTCACATTTCATCTAGTTGGCGTATGTGCATTGATTATAGAAAGCTAAATGACGCAACTAGAAAATATCATTTTCTTTTACCATTTCTTAATCAAATTTTGGAAAGAGTAGCTGGACATCCATACTATTGTTTCTTGATGGTTACTCGGGTTATTATCATATTCCCATTGCTTTAGAATACCAGGAAAAGACCACATTCACATGCCCTTTTGGAACATTTGCATAGAGGAAAATGTCTTTTGGACTTTGTAATGCACCTGCAACATTCCAACGATGCATGTTAAGCATATTTAGTGACATAGTTGAACACTGTTTAGAGGTCTTTATGGATGATATAAGTGTTTTTGGGAATTCATTTGATAATTACTTGAATAATTTGGAAAGTATTTTAAAAAGATGTGAAGAAAAAAGACTTGTGTTAAATTGGGAAAAATGTCATTACATGACTAATTCAGGAATTGTTTTGGGACACGTTGTGTCGTCTAAAGGTATTGAGGTTGACAAGGCAAAAATAGAGGTAATTTCTAAATTACCATCACAAAAAACAGTCAGGAAAATTCATTTTTCTAGGACATGCAGGATTTTATAGAAGGTTCATTAAAAATTTAGTACCATATCCAGACCGTTATGTAACCTCCTATTAAAAGATGAAACACTTGAATGGACAGAAGAATGTCTAAAATCATTCGAAATAATTATCAGTCTTTTGACTTCTGCTCATATTATACAATCCCTTGATTGGCCTTTGCCTTTTGAGCTAATGTGTGATGCTAGTGATTATGCAGTTGATGCAGTGCTGGACAGAGAAACAAAGGTAAGTCGCGTGTAATACATTACGCAAGTAGAACTTCAAACAATGCAAAAATGAATTACTCTACCACAAAAAAGAACTATTTGCTGTAATATTTGCGTTGGATAAATTTTCATCATATTTAATCGGTTCTTTAACCGTTGTTTATTCTGATCATGCTGTTGTTAGATATTTGATGTCTAAATAGTATGTCAAGACAAGATTAATACGGTGGATTTTTTTGCTTCAAGAATTCAATCTCACAATCAAAGACAAGAAAAGTGCAGAGAATGTGGTTGCAGATCATTTATCGAGACTCAAAAACGAGTCACTAATTGATACAAATCCCATCAATGATTCTTTTCTCGATGAATTTTTTTTCTCTATATATATAATGCCTTGGTATGCTAATATTTGTCAATTTTCTTGCAACAGGAAATATACCTCTAGACTGGAGACAACAAGATAGGAGAAATTTTTTTACCGAAGTCAAAAGATTCTACTGGGATGATCCATATCTGTTTAGATGTTGCCCTGATCAGATTTTCAGACGATGCATATCGGACAGTGAGATAAGTGGTGTTATTCAGTTTTATCACTCAGAAGCATGTGGAGGTCATTTTTCATCTAAGAAAACCATCGAAAAAATCTTGTAGTGTGGATTTTATTGGCCCACCATTTTTAAAGATACACACATTTTCTGCAAAACTTGCGAAAACTGTCAATAGTTGGGATCCATTTCAAAAAGAAACATGATGCCTTTAAATCTCATTATTGTCGTCGAAATCTTTGATTGTTGGGAAATGATTTCATGGGCCCATTTCCACCATCATTTGGATTTTTATATAATTTTGTTGCAGTTGATTATGTCTCAAAATAGGTAGAGACAATTCTTTATCGGAACAATGATCACACAACTGTGATCAAATTCTTAAAAGAAAACATGTTGATTCAATTTGGAATCCCTCGGGCCATCATAAGTGATGGAGGTAAACACTTTTGTAACAGACCCTTTGAGTCCTTAATGAAAAAGTATGGAGTCACACACAAAGTTTCCACCTCCTAACATCCCCAGACAAACGGTCAAGTTGAATTAGGGAATAGGGAAATTAAACAAATTTTAGAAAAATAACGGTTAACCCAAATCGCAAAGATTGATCTCTTCGACTAACTGGTGCACTTTGGACATATCGAACAGCTTTCAAAAAATCTTTGGGAATATCCCCATATCGTCTAGTTTATGGAAAACCTTGTCATTTGCCTATAGAACTTGAGCATAAAGCATATTGGGGTATTAAAGCATTCAATTCAAACCTTGAAAACGTTGGTCATGAACGTAAATTGCAATTAAATGAACATAAAGAGTTAAGGAATGATTCATATGAGAATACGAAAATTATTAAAGCTAAAACTAAGGCCTTTTATGATAGTCGAATTTCACGAAAAATATTTGAAGTTGGTCAAAAAAATTTGCTTTATAATTCTCGTCTTCATTTATTTCCTGGAAAATTAAAATCCAAATGGAGTGGCTCATTTGTTGTGAAACACGTTTATCCATATGGGGCTATTGACATTGAGAATCCTAGGGATGGTGATATATTTAAAGTGAATGGATAACGTCCGAAACCATTTTTGGAGTGTTCAAATTTTCGAGAAATTTTTATCCTGTCAAACCCAATATACCTTGATTGATGTAGTTTCTTTTATGTTTGTTTAATATTTCTCTAATTTCCATTTTTCTGAGTTTTGTAGCATTAATGTTTTTTCTATTTTTTTTATCTCACACCCCGGTAAAGCAGCAGATAACGGTACTCCGTGACTCAAAGTCGGTTATTTCAGTCTCCTAAAATTACTGATACCCTACAAACCAAAGCATGGAAGAAACTCTCGCAAACATCCGCAAACATTTTCCTTCTCTTCCCCAAAATGCTCTAATAAAAATTTACAAAGTACGCACGAAAAGAATGAGGCTCCTTATGATTAATAGTATTCTAAGTGATATTTGTTGGGTAATTGAAGCAAAAGTTCATTTGGCAGGTGAATCATCTGACTATTTCCGTTCCTACATGCCTGGTTTAGGGAAAAGCACCTATTCTAAGAAACGAATAGCTAAACAATTAGGTGTTTATTATAAATGTGCATGTTGTACGTGCAACACTCGTTGTCATTCTTTAGGAATGGTCTCTGATAATCGCGAAGATAAAATTCAATTCATTAGAGATGGACTGAGTAAGGAGCCTTTTGATGACATATCATTGACTCTTGAGACGCATCCTAGTGGATATGTTCATCATGAGATTCGCAGATTGCATACACAACTTCAAAAAGAAAGACAACAATACAGTCTCGGGAATCTAACTTTAAAAGACCATGTTTACTAATTTATAAGAAAGTTGGATGGGAAGCCTATCATCGACCCATAGAGGGCGTTCAAACCGTTACTGGACATAAAACCAGAGGAAGATGTGAGCCCCAATCACAACTACCAGTATATATTTTCAATTTATTGTTTTAAATTTCCTTTACTTTAAATTACTATTTTGATTTACTTTTTGCCGACAATATCTAACCTTTTTTCACGATCTATTTTCCTAATAGTTGTCATTTTGCAGGTATTAGTGCATTTATTACTCACCTTTTTCAAGATCTATAAATTCAGCTCGTCATTTATCTCTCTTCAACACATATAGCTAAGAGAGATATCACAAATGGAGACAATTTCAAAACGACGATTCACTAATATCTTTGTGTTTTATGGAACTAGATCCGGAACTAAACCGGAATTTGTTGAGGCTGCGAGAGAATTTGGTAGAGTTATGGCAAACAAAAACATGCACTTGGTATATGTTGGTAGCAATGTGGATAAATGGGGTGTATTTCAAAGGCTGTACAAGAAGGTGGTAGTCAAGTTCTGGGGATCATTCCAAAACCCTTAACAGGGGACAACATCATCGGAAAATCAAATAAAGAAGAATGTATTGTCCAAGGTATGTCTGAAAGACTCACTGAAATGATCAATCATGCTAATGCTTTCATTGCTTTACCAGGTGGGCTAGGAATGTTGGAAGAAATATTCACAGTTGCGTCATGGGCAAACTTGAATATTCATCAAAAACCCATTGGGTTGTTTAATGTTAATGGATTTTTCGATTTCCATTTTGTATTTCTTGAAGATGCCAAAAGAAATGGGTTTATTCCTAGGCTATGGAAATGAAGAATTTGGATACATACTATGGGATCCGAATGAAAATATGGTCATCAGAAGCCAAGATGTAGAGTTTCTTGAAGACCAAACAATTGAAGACATTGAAAAGCCCAAGATCCCTTCCAATTTTAGCATAATTGGCCACCAATAGGGTGCATTATATTTCAGAAACAGAATTAGATGAGGCAGATTAGGATATTGAGCAGGGGGAGACATAGCCCGCTCTATCGGAAGCTACAAAAGAGAGTGTAGAGCAGGGGATGCTGCAACTTGCTCCATTAGATGCTACAGGATTATCCATAGAATAGGATGATGGCATACCACCTTAAATTGGTTGACCTCAGACAAGAAGATATTAGCAATGCAGGATTCCATCAACCAGATATCCGGGATCCGAATACATTCTGTTTACTGATGATGGGGAGCCAGAGAGTTTCCCACAAGGCAAGAAGGCACTGAGGAATAAATAGGTGAAGAAACATGGCAGTGGAACTGTGTTGTGCAGAGACATAGCAGAAGAGTACTGTACAGAAATATAATAAATTGTGCTATGCAGAGACATATCAGAATAGTACTGTGCAGAGACATTGTCAGGATAGCTATCAGATGTTAATCATTTTGGATGTAGTTGGAGAGGGAGAATGGATATGAATTCAACATGCATGATTAGTTTGTTACAACCAGCATTAAGCAATTAATTATTTTGGTGTAACCACCCCTAACCACTCAATTAGTGGATAATTATAGCAACCACTCCACTAATTATGTTGAGTTAGAAAGCAAGTTATTGCCCATAAATTGAGCTCTTATTTGAGTGTTCAAACATCCCCAACAAGAAGCTCCATGTTAGAGAGCTTAGAGTTTAAGCTCTAAGCGAGAGATCTTACACTGTGAAATGTGAGGTTTTTGTAACAAAAATTATAATTTTTGTAAATTCTATTCAAGTAGTGATACAGAGTAAATTTTCCTCATAAACATTCTTCGATGGTCAGAGAATCACAACACTACACTCTTTCATTGACAGAAAACATATATATTTACACCAATACAAACCCTACTCTTACTATGCGGCTTGCGCTTGGATGGTTGTGCCTGCATTCATATGTACGGATTCATTAAATTCTTCCTCTACTAGTAAGTCATCTTAATGAAATTCGAGGTTCCGATCAAACTCATTGAAAGGAAAATGCTCTGGTGAAAAGAAATATGCTCTCATTCTCTAATAAGTGAACAAGTCTACTACATTCTCGCATGACAAATTTTTCTTCATTTGCTCAATACCGTCAGAGCTCTTGTAGTTGATGAGTTCTACCTAGAAACCTCAACACCATGCTTTTTGCAAGCAGCTCTAATTTGTGCAAGTAATGACTCAAGGCTTGAGAAAGACTCGAGTGGCTAGTTCTTCTCTGAAAGGTCCATTCCTGGCAAGATCATTTTGCAAGAATTCTTCACAAACATCTCAGCAACTACTGCATAGCCATCTATGTTCACTGTGTTATAGAAGTTAGCCAGCTGTCTGTTCGGAATGATGGGATTGGGGTTTTGTACCATGAGTGAATGAGTGGGACTTTTCCATATACAGTCAATCCGCTTTCACCGAAAGATGAAAAGGTAAGGGAAAAAAGGGGATTTCCATGAGAAATTAACTGGTTTGATTACCAGGAAAGGAAAAAATCGCCATAGGGAGACCCCTAAGAACCACCATTATCCTCAAAGAAACAGTTTTAAGTTAGGTGACTCATCGACATCGTAACTCGGGGGCATTATGTGGATAAAGGTTTTCCATTTACTTCAGCATTTTACTTAAGGCCGCTAAACATGTTTTACCCACTCAGACCGGAGTGTAATGACACATGATATGGAATGGGAAGGGATTTCCCGATATTCCAAAAAAAAATATTTAGATGGAATTCTCCAACTCTAGGGATTTTGCTACTGTTGGCTAGTCGATGGTGAAATGGATACCGGAGCTAACCATCCGGTCCGAGACCCATTGACATGCTCTGGAAATGTACCAAGATGAAAAGCAGAGAAACATCAATACCTGATAAAAGATGCAAGTCTGAGATAGTATGTACTAGATAGGAGTTGAAAACAAAAACTTCATACTGTGATTGTTGATGCCATGAAAGGCTTGAACGAAGACTTAAAGCTCTCACAAAATTCTTGGTAAACTTGAATATGAGTTTTTCCATCAAGAACGGGAAGATCATCAACACTAAATGATAGGCAATCTTTGAATTGTTGCCCTGACTAAAATATGCTAGATTGAGATTCACCCACTTATTCAAAATATTTATTATTGCAAAAAAAAAAAAAAAAAAAAAAATTAATCCTTTTCGCCACTAGTACATCAAAACACTTCATAGTTTTGACTCAAACAAAATTTGTTAAATTTTTTTTCCAATTTGGATCTACCTAAAGTCAGAAGAGCCAAAACTCTATCGGATCAAACAAGTTGAGATTGTACATGATAGCGATTTTACTACTGCACGCAATCGCACATATCGCTCAAATTATATAGAGACAAAAGTTGGATATCGTACTCACATGATTATTCTTTTTATTAATACTAAAACTAACCTACTTAAATAAAACTAAACAAATGGTGGAGAGAGATTTGATTAAACTAAATACTGAAAATCTAAATTAACAAATAAAAGCTTTTGATGAAAATCTTAAATGTTAGAAGAATTTACGGTTGTAACTTCACCTAAGTTCGCAAACAATGTATTCATGCACTTTTCATTCAATTGGGTTATTGTTACGAATTAATAACCTAAAACGCTAGACTATATACAAGCCTCTTTCGATGGCAGATAGATATATTCAGATTAAGTCAATTAACTATATGTTTATGGTAACTAACTTAAACCAAACTCATTAAGACCAGATTCTAAAATTGGTTATGCATTCCCTACATGTACATGTTTATCATGTATGAAAATCTATTTAAAGAATTAGATCATGCGCCATTATTCCTACGGCTAACCCAAATTTCCTCTGTTGAGTTCCTAAGGATTTACCACGACTATTCTATTGTTAGCCAAACAATAAAACATACATTCAAATACAAAGAATAATAAATAGTTCAATGACAGTCCCAAAAGAACAAAAAGATGTAAATTAATTAAATATTGTGCTTAAGATCCATTATAACCTTATACATTATACTAATGACTTAGCCATTCATAGTATTCAATAAACACAAGCTAATCATTATCACAAAATAAGAATTCATAAAGAGGAAGATAGAGAAGGAAGGGAAAAAAGAACTCTCGTTTGCAGACTTCGGCTTTAATCTCCAACACCAGTTGAGGCACTCGTTCTACTCTTGCTCTAATTGTTCTTCTACTACTCGAGGCTCCAAAAGTAAGCTAATCATTATCTTTTTCTTCTAAAATTAGGAGGCCATAGAATCTTTCTTTCTTAAGAAATATGAGTTCTTCACGCATCAGGAATCGCGCCAATATCGCAACGCGTAAAGCTCGGCGTCGCAAAGTTGGCTTGCTTTTAACCGGGCGTCGCGATACTCATAGACCGGCGTCGCGACACACAATAAATTTTAGGTTCTGCCTCAAAATTACACTACTGAGCGTCCAGATGCCCAAGTCTGAGTCGAAATGCCCATGCTGAACTCTGAAATATGGCCTGATTTTAGGGGTGCCAATTAGGGTTAAGATTCGTTTATATGTTCGATTCGATTCATTTTAAAGCGAATACGAGTTTGGAAAAATATATTCGTTTAATAAATTGGTCAATTCGATTTGATACGTTATTAGGAATAGAAGCTCATTGATTCGTTTATTTGTTTAGGATTTGTTTTATTATTTTTTTTTTTGCTAGTTATTGTTATTTTTCAATTAAGATTCGAGAAATTATGGCAAATTACTATAGAAAAATAATATTGTCGATATTTAGTGAGATATTTTTAGTAAATATATTAATTACATATTTCATATGTATATATTTATGAAGAATTAATGTAAATAAATTATGGTAAATTATGTTATTAAATAATTTCATGACTAAACGAATATTCGTATTCGATTCGTTTAATAAAGGAATCGAATATGAATCATGATATTAGGATTCGTTTAATAAACGAATCGAATACGAATCCATCACATTTTGATTCAATTCGTTTAGGATTCGATACAAATTCGATTCGTTGATTCGTTTTACCACCTCTACTTGATTTGGCTCCGAATTTGCCGATTCTTCGCTCGTTGAGTTCAATTGAGTCTTATTATGATTTAGATCTACAAAACATACACAAAACCCATTAAAACGTTCATACAACTCGAGAATCGAGATTACCCACAAAATACAAGATAAAAGAGAGGTAAATATAGACATATTGACCGCTCATCAGGACAGCAATAACTTTTCTAAATAGAAGCTGAGCTTTTCTCAAAGTGGAACTTCGATTTGAATTTTGACACTGTTATTGAACAAGACCTTATCAGCATCAATCTTGTTCTTGTTAGAACAACAACTCTTGCTTCTCTGTATGTGAATAATCTCGTCTTCAAAGTATTAGCCTGAGAATTACACCTCACTGAAACCTCCATTTCAAATATAACTACCCTTTTCCAAAAAAAAAATCTACGATTGTTTTTGAAGTGGGAAAATGTTATTGGAACAGAGATGATCGATATTTATTTACATAGATAAGGATTTGTTCGTTTTCTTTTGGATTGAATGAACAGAAACATTACAATCGAAGGGGATAAAAGAAAATAAAATAAAAAAATCTTGAGTATTTGACACATGTCGTCTTGTGGAGCTTGCCAACTTTCAGCCGCGTATATGTCCTTCAATTATAATTTGCATCTTGAGTTGAAGAAATTATCTAGTACCATTATTATATTTGTAATGTTCTATTATTAATAAATAATTATATAACATATATATATATGAGTTGTGTTAAATGAAATAATCATTTATTTAATTTTTTTTTATCATTTAACACACATGACAATGTATTACTTAATTATTATATGAGTGACTTAATATCACTATTATATAGTAGAATTATTTCTTATGGACAACTTTTATATTCTTCTCTCACTCGTGTATTAAAATAATTGACGATAAAAACTCAATTACATATATATATATATATAGTAGTTTTTCACCCCGAAGAAGTTCAAATATCGAGGAACGGTAGAATGGGGTTTGTACTTGACCAAAGAGGATGATGAAGGTCCATGGGCCTAGAAAAGATGAAGTAGACAGAGTGGCCTGACCCCACTATACAGATGAGTTCTCCCGATGGCAGAACCTACTGATGGTGAAGTAAGTTGGGATACCGACCGAATCTAAAGAGAAAGTGCTGGATTTGACAGCATTTGAATATGTATAGAAGTCGACCCGAGATGGTCTATGCTACCGACCAGACCTAATTGGGGAAGTTAAAGGAAGTCTGACCAAGCATCATTCACTTTGGTATACCGACCTGAGTAACGGAGCTAAGACCACTGGATATTTTGTACTTGAAGGCATATGGCGCATGTCATACTTTGAAAATTGAGCTGATGTAATGAGAGTTAGTCAACAGCTCCCCTTGAAAAGAGACCCTACCAGACGAAACAGTACCAAAGTAGTTGAACTATAGGTTGTCACATCAATAAAATGTGCAACAGTGGCTAAAAGATTGAAGTGATGAGTTCTTACTGACAGAGGGTAGTTGAGTCAGATGTCAGTGCGACTGTTTGTTGAGTAGTTGGGGAAAAGAAAGATGGGGCAAGGATGGCCAGATGATGACAGCTGACATCATAGGCTGCTGGAATAGCATATTTAGGAGCTTATATAAAAGAGATGAAGATTCAGATTCAAGGGTTGACATTTTTCATGTCTCACTACTTGTGAAATAGAGTTAAGAGCTTCTAAGTTAGAAAGAGAGAGAGAGAGAGAGAGAGAAAGCTGGTCATGTAATATCACATTCCAAATTTAAATTAATTTTTTCCCTTATCCCCTACGCATCCACTCACACGTCTTCTATTCCTTAAAAAAATTCAGCAACCACACTCCTAATCTAACTAAAAAACTACAACTCCTTATTCTAAAAAGACAGGTCTAACCCTAGTATTATGTGTGCTTGAATGAGAAAACAAAAGAAATAGGGTGAGCAGAGTGTTCAGTGATATAAAGAGGGCATTGAAGGCAATTCTAAGTGAGCAGTTAGAGAGAGAAAACGAAAACAGTTGAGAGAAAATCAGTAGAGAGAGAAAATGTCTAAGCTTCGAAATATTGGCTACTGCTTCAGAGGGTACCACTGATGACCCAGTTTTGATTTTGAAGATAAAATTTGATATTGTTACAGCAGAGACTTCTCAACAGTATCCTCATACTTCCTCGACTGTAGCTCGAACTTTGGAAAAGCTCATTGCTACTTCTTCTGCTACAGTCCAGCTTCCCTCTGGTTCCACGTCTCCCCTAGCAAAGTTGGATCCAAGAAGAATGATCTCAGAGCCTCATTTTCTTTTGTTGGGATCCCTACTCTTGCTCGCCCCAGGTCTCTAACTCCTAACATGGAAGATGAGGGTCAGCTCCAACATCACCGCAAGAAACAAAAGATTGAGAGCGAGCTAGTATGCCTTTCAAGGGTTGAGATAGAGCCAAGCTCCACAGTTTCTCCTTCAAAGTCAGAGTCTGCCACGCTTATCACTAATACCGGACCATCCCCAATTATGTATGCATCTCTGCCTCCTTCCACCACCCCGATGTCTCACATCGTGGTTTCCAGATCGCCTGCATCTGTCTTTGGATTTACCTTGGCCTCTTATGTCTTGCCTTCATTACAACCTCATTCGAGCCTTGTACAATAACTCCCTGAATTGTCAGCCCTTTTTTGACGTTATGGAGTTTTAGAATCTGCTAAGCTTTGTACGCTCCATCGTTGCCTCTTCCTATGAATAGTAAGATATGCTCTATTGGCTTCAAGATCTTTCCCTCAGTAGCGGGATCCTCCAGTTTAGTGGGTGCCATTTGTTTAGCCCAGTTGCTTCGGACGTCAGAGGTTCACCTCAAGGAGGCTCAGAATGAGTTAGCCAAGGCCTCAGAAGTGTTGAAGTCAATGATGGGGGGTTTGGAGCGCGAGGCCAACATGTAGGGGTTTTATGGAGAAAATCCGGTAACGCAGCGGAATTGCAGAAAATCAAAATTGTCGGATTTCAAATTTTTTTCTTGGATCAATTAAAAAAACTTATTTATTTAATTACCCATTTATTAAATTCTAAAAATTACACTAGAAATCAATTTTTTTGGTAATTACCGAATTGCCCCATAATTTTTCAAATTGATCATTTTAGTCCTAAAATTGTCAAATATAATTTTGGATGATTCTAAATCATTTCTAAAATGATTTCCAACATGTCCAACACATCAAAATCAGATTGCAACAAAATCCCCATTTTTTTGCTAATTGCCGAAACAACTCCGAATTTTCTAGTTTTTATAATTTGGTCCTTTTATGTTCAAAACATGTCAAGATCAAATCCAATCAATCCAAAAATTATAATGCATCATATAAACACCATAATACATCACATATAAAAAGCCCCAAATTTAGAAAGGGTTAAGAACCCTAATTTTACAATTTTTTTCAAATTGACAAATCTTACCAAATCAATTAAATCCTTCACTTTAATTCAATCTAAACTACACCAAATAAGTCTCACCATCATGAAACAACTCAAGAACAATTCTAATTCATCAATGAGTGGCTTAGGAACTCTAGAATGGCAACATGATTATCAAATAATCAAAAGTAAGCCATTGAAACCATTTCAAGCTCACTTATAAACCATACATGCATACATCTTTCAAACAAGTTCATAACCAAATAAAACACAAACTAAAAGTGTAGAGACAACATCCTAGCAACACATGTTGAAGCTAAGCATGTTAGAAATATTTTCTAAGTTGAAAGATTTAAAGAAAGACTTACAAAAATCAAAGTATTTCAAGCTTTTCTTCTTTGTCTCAAACTTTTCTCTCAACTCTTTTGTATTTGTTTTTGGTAACTTATGAACCCTTAACCTATTAAAAATGAAACAAAATAATATATACTCCCCAAATATTTCCTTGGCCGAATTTGATAAGCATAAAATATCTAGATATTTAATTTTTATTTCATTAAAGTTTGCTTTAATCAACTTGCAATTTGATCATTACACATTAATGAAAATTCAACAAGTCAAATAAAGCAACTTAAAGCATCTCCTAAGATATCAAAACTCAGCTATTGTGTTGTGGAGTACCTGGATGAGTATATTGAGCGAGAATCCCATTCTCCTTCATATAATCCTTGGACTCACTGCTCATTTATTCGCCGCCTCGATCAGATCGAAGGCATTTAATATATTGACCAATTTATTTTTCTACTTCATTTCGAAACTCTTTGAACTTTTCAAAGGTTTCTGATTTATATCGCATCAGATAGACATAACCATACCGTGACAGATCATCGGTAAAGGTAACGAAGTACGAATAACCACTGTGAGAAGTCTGACTTAGTAGACCACATACATCAGAATGTACGAGTTCCAATACGTTAGTGGCGCGGTGTCCAACACCAGAAAATGGGGCTTTGGTCATCTTACCCTAAATACACGATTCACAAGTTGGATATGGTTCAATGGTGAGATCCGGTATCAAACCATTCCTAACCAATTAGGTAAGGTGTTTAACGCCTATATGACCTAGCCGCATATGCCAAAGTTCAGTATTATTAACAACAGGTAAACTACTTTTATTAATCCCAGTATTCAAAATATCTTTAGAAGTATGCAATGTGTAATGACCAGCTCATTTGGACAACAAATGATCTGAATATTACGTTTATTATATAAATACAAAGAACAGTTCTTAATATTAATATGATAACCTTCTTTATCTAATACAAAAAGAGATATAATATTTGCTACACATCCTGGTACAACGTAACAATCATACAACAAAAAATTCCTATTCGATAAAGGGATCTCGCATACTCCAACTGCAACTGCATCCAAAGAGTCTCCACTCCTAAAGTGCAACTGAATCTCTACAGGCTTTAGTTTCTTACTTTCCTTCAGCACTTGCAATGAATTACAAATGTGAACAGGACAAGCAGAATCTAAAATCCAGCTGGATGTAACAGCTTCACAAGCCAGTGAGATATCGATAACTGGAAAAATAAATGTACCTGATGTAGATGCTCTCTCCTTCCTTATATGGGCAATGTAGTCAGGACAGTTCATTTTCTAGTGCCCGAATTTGCTGCAGTGATGGCATTTGTCATTGGACACCCTCTTGGGCTTTGCTATCTTTCCTTGCGGTTCAGAACCGAAACCTTTCTTCTTCTTCGCTTTCATCTTCTTTCCCTTGACCAGGTCTGGGAAGAAGTAGAGAGTGAAGTAGGTTTCGGAGGGCGAGTCGGTACTCCATTCCTTAGGTCCTCTTCCGTCGTGATCAGCATCTGATGTAGTTCATTGTAGGAACTGATAATCCCATTTATGTTGAAATGCATCACGAATTGGCGATAAGAAGCTGGGAGTGAACCAAGAATGACACTCCTACCGAGAATGTCATTCAGAGGGAGATTATGTTGCCTCAGTTGATCGATCAAATCGATCATGTGAAGAACATGCGAGCTCACAGCTTGCCCCTCGTCCAGTCGCACATGGAACAGTTCCATCGCAACTTTATGAACAACGATTTGTTCTTGGTTCATATGTGATTCTCTTAATCGCATCATCATATTATACGCATATGTCATGCCATAGTATTGTTTCTTGAGTCTCGGTGCCAGTGAACTTAAGATGTATGATTTAACTTTTAAATCATCATCTTTCCAAGCTTGGAAAACTTGGCGTTCCTCCGGTGTTGTGTCCTCAGACACAGCAAGGGGCAGCGGACCCTCGAGTACATATCCAAACTTCTCGGAATCAAGGACAATCCTTAAGTCCAAATCCCAATCGGTGAAGTTCTCAGTGCCTTTAAGTTTGTTCGTATCCAACATACGCGCAAACGGATTAGTCGATTGTGCCGCCATCACAAATCTATCATATAGATTACGAAAAACGATTAGGAAATATTAAGCAGTTTCATAAAATATCAAAAGCATTAACTAGGTCATGGATTTTTTATTTAAAAATGCTCCTCCCACTCAATCATGCAATACTGTAATCCCCAAACAGAATATAAAGATTTAATAATTAAATTAAATACAAATAGTGAAAGGTGGATCCCATGAATATATTTCAGCTCACAGCTTTGGCACGTTCTCGCCTACGTATATTCATCAGGTAGACAACTCATTGTCAATCACTCAATAGTGACTCCTGGGTTTTTGGTCCTGGTCGTTTCTCGTTGTGACAGCTTTGGCACGTTCACAAGGAGGCGTACCAAGGTTAAACTCGTCAATGATAAACTTAAGCTACTTGCGTAACCCTGACAACTTTGGCACGCTCAGGATTTCGCTTTCGCTTGAATTTATCTAGTATCTGATATACATCCGCCATAAATAAATTTCTATCGGCTACACCCTCACAGATTAACAGGATCTCGGATGCAGTCATAGAAAAGTATCCATAAACTGTAATGACAAGACGGACCATGTAATATGCATCAAATACATAATTAACATAAAACCTTATTAATTAGGGATTTTCCGCAAAAGATTTTTTTTTACTTTATTTAATCAAATTAAATAAACACATGCATGTATAAATAAAAGATTGAATCAAACATTGAATTTAAAAGGCATAATCATATTAGGGTGTCCAGAATCAGACTCGCTCTGATACCATTTTGTAGGTGTTTTATAGCGAAAATCCAGTAACGCAGCGGAATCGCGGAAAATCAAAATTTTCCGATTTCAAAATTTTTCTTGAATCAATTAAATAAACTTATTTATTTAATTACCCAATTATTAAATTCTGAAAATTTCACAAGAAATCAAATTTCTTGGTAATTACCGAAATTTCCCCACAACTTTGCAAATTGATCATTTTAGTCCTAAAATTGTCAAATAAAATTTTGGATGATTCTAAATCATTTATAAAATGATTTCCAACATGTCCAACACACCAAAATCAGATTGCAACAAAATCCCCATTTTTTTGCTAATTGCCGAAACAGCCCCAAATTTTCCAGTTTTTACAATTTGGTCCTTTTATGTTCAAAGCATGTCAAGATCAAATTCAATCAACCCAAAAATTAATATGCATCATATACACACCATAATACATCACATATACGAAAATCCCTAAATTTGGAAAGGGTTAAGAACCCTAATTTTATAATTTCTTCAAATTGACAAATCTTACCAAATCAATTAAATCCATCACTTTAATTCAATCTAAACTACACCAAACAAGTCTCACCATCAAGAAACAACTCAAGAATAAATCTAGGTCATCAATGAGTGACTTAGAAACTCTAGAATGGCAACATGATTATCAAATAATCAAAAGTAAGCCATTGAAATCATTTCAAGCTCACTTATAAACCATGTATGCATACATCTTTCAAACAAGTTCATAACCAATTACAACACAAAATAAAAGTGTAGGGAAGACATCCTAGCAACACATGTTGAAGCTAAGCATGTTAGAAATATTTTCTAAGTTGAAAGATTTAAAGAAATACTTACAAAAATCAAAGTATTTCAAGCTTTTCTTCTTTGTCTTCAAACTTTTCTCTCAACTCTTTTGTATTTATTTTTGGTAACTTATGAACCCTTAACCTAATGAAAATGAAACAATACAATATATACTCCCCAAATATGCCCTTGGTCGAATTTGGTAAGCATAAAATATCTAGATATTTAATTTTTATGTCATTAAAGGTTGCTTTAATCAACTTGCAATTTGATCATTACACACTTAATGAAAATTCAACAAGTCAAATAAAGCAACTTATAGCATCTCCTAAAATATCAAAACTTAAGATTTTATATTTTTAATTAATTTAATTATTTAACAATTAAATAATTAAATTAATTAAAAATATAAAATCTTAAGTTTTGATATTTTAGGAGATGCTATAAGTTGCTTTATTTGACTTGTTGAATTTTAAATATGTATTATATTTACTTTAAATATCCAAATACATATATATTTATGATATAAGTCAAATATCACAATTTGACATTTAATTAATGTGTATTTAATAAAATCTATCATTAAATAGAAATACACAATAATTAAGAAATGACTATTAGGTCCCATCGCATGTATTTTTCGTTTAACCTTTAAACGACTTATAAATAATCAGTATTATTCATAAAAGTTACCCTAGAGCTCTACGAGTATATTTCACTAGTGATACTCTCTAGATTCAGACGTATCCGTCACGAAATCCAATTTCGTGTCTATAATTTACCCACCCGTAAATTATGACGACCACAGATAAACTCACTGAATCATACAGGTCGAGGTCATGGCATATGTTTAATTCCTTCGTCACATGTATCCGGATATATCCCAGAGATATAGATGTAAACGTCAAATCTCTATTGGGATAATCCCGTCGATGTCTATATTAGCAATCTCTAAAAGAACACTTAGAACTAACTTCTAAAGTGTACCACGGGCATATGATTTTTATCTGATTGCTAATCATATATGGACTACCAATGCTCTGTACACAGAACTGACGGATCCTATCTCAACACACACAAGACACCCTGAGGATCTGTCCACACCCAACGAATAGGTGGAAGTCTGATCTGAATAGATCGGTGACGTGACTGCCATCTAAGTATGGAAGATGTCTCATGTGCCCTGATGAGCGGAAAATATATCAATATTTACCGCCCATTTTACCTAATATTTTGTTTAGTTTCTCGGGTTTGATGAATGTTTTGATGTGTTTTGTAGATAAATAAAGTATCGAGACTTAATGGAATCAACTCGGGGCTAAAATGATGAAATCCGAAGCAAAAAAATGGCGAAAACGGAAATTTACTATATGCGTCACGAAGTGCAGTCCTAAATTCTAGTTTTGCACAAGTTTCGTATTTTGGCCATAACTTTTGCATCTGATATCCGATTGAGCCGATTCAAGTTGCATATTAAAAAGCCACAGAGATCTACAACTTTGAAGATTTAAATATTTTAGAATAATGAAGTTTACAAGACCGAAATTGATGAAAAATCCAGTATATTTTGTGTAATTACTAAAGTCATTTTCAAAATATTAAATAAAATAAATAAAATAAAAAAATAAAAATTGTCAAACTTCCACCAAACATGCTTCCATGTTTGGTGCCATGTTTGGTGGAGCAATTGGTGGAGCAATTGGTGGAGAAATTAGTGGAAGCCTTTAGATTTTCCCATAAATACCAAGCTTAACTTTGTAAATTTTCCATACTTTCTTTGGACGAATTTCTCCATGTAAACCTAAAGGAAAGTGTCTTGTGTATTAGTTTAAGTTGTCTTGTGTATTAGTTTAAGTTCTCTTGTATTTGTTTTTTCTCTAATTAATAAAATTTTATGTGCTAACCTTGTTACCGCCTATATGGTCGGTTTATATGATTTTGTTACCGCCTATATGGTCGGTTGGACTTTGGACAAATGATATCACTGCCTATATGGTCAGTTTAAATATAATTAATCGGTAAATATTGATAATAAGGGAGATTTCTAATTTTGAAATATTAAAAGTGGATCATCTAACCCCAGTAATTTCTTTTATTGTACTTTTACATTTTTAATTTCCATCATTTAATTTCCAGCATTTACTTTATGTCTTTTATTTTATTTAAGCTTTTATTAGCCTTAGATATGTGTCGTAACTAAGTCTGTTATTTGGGGTTGTGATGAATTCCAATATCATCAGGTTATAATGAGGTATTTTATAGTTTAGGTAATATAAAGGTTTACTTATTAATTCTTAAGATTAATGCGTCTTGTTAACTGGCCACTAATAAGATTGATCTCGTAAACTTAAAATAAACTTGACAAAGAAATTTTAGGTTTCAGCCTTAGACTTAATAGCCCACGATCTTCATTGCTTGCAGCTGGAAAAACTTGTTAAGGTGGACAGCTTGCATGATTCATGTAAAGACAGAGGTTGTACTCTACAATTCTCCCCCTCCAGCTGCGTCTGAAGCAATCGTCATCTGACAGCTATCCCGGCTATGTCTCTGCATAACTCTAGCTTGTCTCGAGTAACTACTTTCATTGACATGTTGGTTGTGTCTCTGCACAGCACACTACACTGCTTCTCTGCACATTATTCTTGTGTCTCTGCACAATAGTCTTCTGTTGTGTCTCTGCACAGTTCTGCTGCCATCTTTATTCACCCATTTTTTCCTCAGTGCCTTCTTGCCTTGTGGGAACTCTCTGGCTCCCCCTTACCAGTAAGTAGAGTATATTCGGATCCCGGATATCTGGTTGATGGAATCTTGCCTCGCTCAGATCTTCTTGTCTGAGGTCCACTGGTTTCAGGAGGTCTATCATCATCCATCTCTGTGAATGATCTTGTAGCTTCTAGTGGAGTAGGTTGCGGCTCCCCTTGCTCAACACTCTCTTCTTCTGTATCTCCGATGGAAGAAGTTGTGTCTCCCCTATTAACATCCTCATTTTCCTCATCTGGTTCTGCTTTTGGAAAGTGGCCAATTGTGCTGGTACTGGGTCTGGATTTCTGTCGGCACTGGAATTGGAAGACATCATGGGCATTTCATTGTCTTCAATTGTCCGGTCTTTAAGAAACTCTACTTCCTGACTTTTGATGACCATCTTTTTCTTTGGATCCCATAGTCTGTATCCAAATTCTTCATCTCCATGTCCTAGGAATATACATGGAGTTGTCCTTGCATCGAGCTTCTTCCCAAGCTTCTTGGATACATGTGCAACGACTAAACAACCGAATACTCTAGGGTGAGTGTAGGAGGGATTCTTACCAGACCACATTTTCTCCGGAATCTCCAAGTTCAACGGTTTAGATGGTGATCTGTTGATCAGGTAACATGCAGCACGAACAGCTTCTCCCCAGAATGGCTTTGGCAGCTTAGCCATACTGATCATTCCTCTGACTTCTCCATAATGGTGTGGTTCGTTCTCGTAGCGACACCATTGTGTTGTGATGTGTGTGGAAAATTTCTCTCATATCGAATGTCGTAAGTCCTGCAGTAGGCTTCGAACTCCCTGGAACTGTACTCGCCTTCATCGTCTGTGCGAAGACACTTTAGCTTCTTCATTATTTCATGCTCTACCATGGCGTGGAACAGCTTGAACTGATCTAGGACCTAATCTTTCGTCTTGAGGAAATACACCCAGATTTTCTGAGAAGCATCTTCAATGAAAGTCAGAAAATACTTGTTACTGCCCAATGAATCAACCTCCAAGGGACCACAAACATTAGAGTGCACCAAACTGAGCAACTCTAATCTTCTCTCTGAATAGAAATTAAACGAGACTCTGTGTTGATTACCAATCAAGTAGTGGTTGCAAGGATCTCGTGCAGCATCATTGGTAAGCACATTCTTGTTCAGGGTAGACAACCTTATCTTACTCATGTGTCCGAGTCTCTAGTTCACAGATTTTGAGAAGCCTATTTTTCAGCTACATTGAGGTTGTCTGCATAAATCTTCACATGAGTCTTGTATAGTGAGCCGCAAGCATGTCCTCGGGAGACAACCATAACACTTTTCGTCATTCTTCATGTGCCATTTCTGAAGTGATTGGAATAGCCCTATTTGTTAAGAGCTATCCTCGAGAGTACATTCAGCCGAAGTTTGGAACATGCAGGACATCCTTCAAGGTCAATGTACACACGACATTTGTCTGCAACTGAATATCACCCATTCCTACTATCCCAGAGGAACTGATATTTCCCATCTTCACTTATCCAAAGTCTCTTGCTCTGTAGGTTGTGAAGAAATCTCTGTGATGAGTGACGTGGTAGGATGCTGCAATATCTACCACCTACTCAACATCTTGGGTTGCGTTGTGACTGCATGTCTCTTCCTGCATGGATCATATTGCTACATATGTTTGGACAACGACTAGTGTCTCTCCCTCATCATTCTTCGGCTGGTGATTGCCTTGTCTCTGCTCTCGTTGTAATTTTCGGCAATTATTCTTTAGGTGGCCTACAATACCACAATGATAGCACTTATAGGTAGGCTTTCTTCCATCTGAGGATCTGCCAAGCCTACTTTCGGTGCTCCAACACATCCAACTGCCATGAAGAAATTGCATGCATGAAGACATGCAAACTTTAGGTGATTCCTTGAAAGGTAGCACAAATTAAGGGAGTGATTGGTGGAAATGAGAGCAGCCCCTTGCCTATAAATTCAGGCTTTCTATTGTGCTTAAAACAACCCCAAAAAGAGTTATAAGCTTCAGGCAGAAAGCTTAGAGAGTGTTGTGTGTGAGGTTTTTGTATAGTTTCAAGTTAGTGAACTTTGTAAATCTATTCTTGTAGTAATAAAGATTGAATTCGATTTTTCCTCAAATACACTCTAAAGTGATCAATATTTGATTGCTGAATGATCTGTGTAGACCACCACTTTGGGACCCAGCAAATAAGAGCGAAATTTGTCAAAAGCAAACACAACTGCAAGCAACTTCTTTTCAGTGGTTGTGTAGTTGAGTTGAGCTTCATTCAAAGTTCTGCTGGAGTAATAAATGGTGTGGAAAACTTTTGCTTTGCGTTGTCCCAAAACTGCACCTACAGCAAAATCACTAGCATCACACATTACCTCAAATGGAAGGGTCCAGTCTGGTGCTACAATAATAGGAGCAGAAACCAGCTTATGTTTTAGGATCTCAAAAGATTCCTGGCATTTTTTAGGGAAGTTGAAAGGCACATCCTTCTCCAGAAGATTGCACAGAGGTAGAGCAATCTTGGAAAAGTCTTTGATAAATATCCTGTAAAAGCCTGTATGTCCAAGAAAACTTTGAATCACTTTGACAGATGTTGGTGGAGGTAGTTTTTCAATTGTCTCGATCTTTGCTTTGTCTACCTCGATCCCCTTTTGTGAGATCTGATGTCCAAGAACAATGCCTTCATACACCATGAAGTGGCATTTCTCCCAGTTGAGTACCAGGTTGGTATCTTCACATCTTTGTAACATCTGTTCCAGATTTTGCAAACAGTGGTTGAAAGAGTCTCTGAACACAGAGAAATCATCCATGAAACCTTCATACTATGTTCCATCATATCTGAGAAGATGGCCATCATGCAACGTTGAAATGTGGCATGGGCATTACATAGTCCAAATGGCATCCTGCGGAAAGCAAAAGTACCATACGGACATGTAAATGTGGTTTTCTCCTGATCTTCTTGGGCGATGGCAATCTGATTGTAGCCTTAATATCCATCCAGAAAGCAATAGAACTCATGTCCCGCCAGTTTGTCTAGCATCTGATCAATGAATGGCAGCGGAAAATGGTCTTTCCTCGTTGCTTTGTTCAGCTTCCGGTAGTCCATGCATACTCTTCATCCAGTAACTGTTCTTATTGGAATCAACTCATTATTTTCATTAGTGACTACAATAATCCTCCTTTCTTCAGTACACACTACATAGGACTCACCCAGCTGCTGTCTGAGATGGGGTAAATGATGTCAGCATCCAACCATTTGATAATTTCTTTCTTCACGACTTCCTTCATGATTGGATTAAGTCTCCGTTGATGCTCCACTGTGGGTTTGTACTCATCGTTCATCAGAATCTTATGCATACAAAATGATGGACTAATGCCTCGAATGTCTGCTATAGTCCAGCCAATGGCTCTCTTGTGTTCTCGTAACACTATCAGCAACTTTCTTCATGCTCCACTGTTAGCGAAGAAGAAATAATCACAGGTAATTCAGAAGAGTTTCCAAGAAATGCATACCTGAGATGGCTCGGGAGTAACTTCCAGCTCCAGCTATGGTGGTTCTTCAATTGAGGGCTTGATTCGATCTTTCTTTGGGAGTTCCAGACTTTCAACTGGTGGTGTTGATTTGAAACGGAATGGCTTGTCAAGATAGTTGATAAATTCCAGAATTTCAGCATCTGGCTCGCTTTCAATCATGTTGGTGATGCAAGCTTCAAGTTTGTCTGTGGAAATTGTATCAGTATCTTGGATGATACTATAAACAACATTAATTCTGAAACATTCTTCCTCATTTTCATCACTCGAAAATTTCATGGCTTTGGAAACATTGAAGGTAACTTCTTGGTCTTGAACTTTCATGGTTAATTCTCATTTTTGTACATTAATAACAGTTCGACCTGTAGCCAATAATGGTCTCCCAAGAATGATAGGTACATCTTTGTCTTCTTCCATGTCAAGGATGATGAAATCTACTGGGAGAATGAGTTTTTCAACTTTGACAAGCCATCTTCAACGACTCCTCTCGGAAATGCGAGCATTCGATCAGCAAGTTGCAGAGAGACTTAGGTGGGCATTGCTTCTCCAATTTGCAGTTTCCTATAAATAGAAAAATGCATTAAATTAACACTTGCACCTAAGTCACATAAAGCCTTACCGATATAATGTTCTCCGATGGTGCATGGGACAGTAAAACTGCCAGGATATTTCAACTTCGGGGGAAGCTTTCTCTGAATGACGGCGTTGTATTCTTCTGATAATGCTATTGTCTCATAAACTCCAAATCTCCATTTTCATGGAAGAATGTCTTTCATGAATTTGACATAGCTGGGCATTTGTTCCAAAGCTTCTGCAAATGGAATGTTGATGTGCAGCTTTTTGAACACCTCCAAGAATCGAGCAAACTGCTTGTCTAAATTTTTTCCTGAAGACGCTGAGGAAAAGGTGGAGGTGGAGTGATTTGATCTTTTTCTTTTTCCTTTGTTTCTTTTTCCTCTGCTTCATTTTCCTCTATCTGTGGAACTATATCTTTTGGAACTTCTTCAATGGTTGCCTTGATTCCAACATTTTTGTTGATTTCAGTACCGTTTTTCAAGGTTATAGCTTGATATTGCTCCTTCCCTCGGTTCCTTGGATTTGGCTCTGTGTTACTGGGAAGATTTCCTAACGGTCTGTAACTCTGAGCATTGGCTAGTTGTCCAATCTGATTTTCCAGTGCTTTGATGGAAGCTGATTGGCTCTGAAAGATAGCATCATATTTTTCTTAACTGATCCAGCACTTCTGCTATTCCTGGTTCACTTGCCTGCTTCTGGCCTTTGTTCTGTTGCTGTTGGAATCCGGGTGGTGGATAGTTCTTTGGCCCTGAATTGTTGCTCCATGAGAAATTGGGATGATTCATCCACCCTGGGTTGTAGGTGTTGGAATATGGATTGTTCCCATGTCTGTTGAAATTGTTGACATAGTTCACCGTCTCTTCAAGTTGGTTTGGCTCCGGTCCTCCTCCATAAGGTGAACTTGTGGATCCAATATTGCTTTGCATGCCGAGAGTCTCCATGAATTTACATATCTGATCCAGTTTGGCGTTGACTGCTGTATTGGTTCCAACTTCATAAATTCCAGTAATTCTTTGGATCATGCTCCTTTCTGTTGGCCACAAGGAATTGTTGTTGGCCATTTCTTCGATTAGGTCCCAGGCTTGATCTTCTCTTTTTGCCATCAAAGCTCATCCAGGAGCAGCATCAATTGTGGTTCTCATCAATCCAGAAATTCCATTATAGAAAGTTTAGACTTGAAGCCATTTTGGAATCTCATGGTGAGGACATTTCCGGAGTAAATCTTTGTACCTTTCCCAAGCTTCGTAAAGGGATTCTGAATCTTGTTGCACAAAGGATGTGATGTCATTCCTCAATTTTGCTGTTCTAGCTGGTGGAAAGTACTTTGCAAGGAATTTGGTGGCTAGAGTGTTCCAAGTTGTGATGGAACCTGCTGGCAGTGAATGTAGCCAAGCTTTAGCTCTGTCCTTCAAGGAATATGGGAAAACTCGCAGTCTCATTACTTCTTATGATGCACGGTTGTAATTGAAAGTGCCACAAACTTCCAGGAAGTTGCTGATGTGGGCATTAGGATCTTCAGTTGCATTTCCTCCAAACTGAACTGACTGTTGTATCATCTGAATGGAAGTTTTGATGTCACCTGCATTTGCTGGTAAGGGAGGAAGTACAATACAGGAAATGAGGCCATCAACCACAGGAATGGTTCTGTCTTGAATAGGAATTGGTGGTGCAACCTCCAAAGGTGTAGGTTCCATGTTAACGATTGCTTCTTGGCCTTCTCGCATTTCCTTCTCAACTGTCTGATGGTTCTTTCAATCTCTGGGTCAAGCGGTGGGAGTTCAAAGCTTCTGGTTCGTCTCATGTAGTGTCTGAGAACCTGAAACACAAGAAAACATAAATAATAAGTGAAAAGAAAATAGATACAAGTAACGTATCTAACCTCAAAACTAATAGTGAAAAGATAAATAAGTCCCCGGCAACGGCGCCAAAAACTTGACCGGTGCATAATCACACGCGTATAACGCAAGCACATGTATCGTTCAAGTAGTATAAAAAGTATCGATCCCACGAGAACTTAAAACCTAAGCTATTAGTTTATGAAGCCAAATTATTACAAGTATCTAATGGATTGATTGTTTGATTGGGTGGTGACTTTAAACTTATAACAAGTAAATAAAATTGCGCAAAAATAGATTAAAGAAAATTCAATATTAAGAAACTATCCAGGGTTGTGAATCCTTCCAATATCTTTTAAAAGATGAAGTGGTTATTTTATTTTTGTGTAATATATTGGTTTACTAACCTGGAACACGAAACTATGCAAAAGCCTCAATCGATGGTCAACTGCACATACCCAGTGTAACCCAATTAAACCATATGTCTATGTTAATCAAATTACCTGGATTTATTCAGATTAAGTTCCAATTGTGGCTACCCCCGCCCAATAGGTATATGTCTATCCTGTAGGGAAATCTATTAAAGGGTTATTTATCCTCAAGGAAGATCGTGGGCTATTAAGTCTAAGGCTGAAACCTAAAATTCATTTGTCAAGTTTATTTTAAGTTTACCAGATCAATCTTATTAGTGGCCAATTAACAAGACGCATTAAGCTTAAGACTTAATAAGTAAACCTTTATATTACCCAACTATAAAATACCCCATTATAACCCGATGATATTGGAATTCATCACAACCCCAAATAACGGACTTAGTTACGTCAACCCTGGATAGTTACTTAATATTGAATTTTCTTTAATCTATTTTTGCGCAATTTTATTTACATGTTCTAAGTTTAAAGTCACCACTCAATCAAACAATCAATCCATTGAATACTTCTAATAATTTGGCTTCATAAACTAATAGCTTAGGTTTTAAGTCCTCGTAGGATCGATACTTTTTATACTACTTGAACGATACGTGTGCTTGCGTTATACGCGTGTGATTACGCACCGGTCAAGTTTTTGGCGCCGTTGTCGGGGACTTATTTATCTTTTCACTATTAGTTTTGAGGTTAGATACGTTACTTATAACTATTTTCTTTTCACTTATTATTTCTGTTTTCTTGTGTTTCAGGTTTTCAGACACTACATGAGACGAACCAGAATCTTTGAACTTCGACCGCTTGACCCAGAGATTGAAAGAACCATCAGACAGTTGAGAAGGGAAAGGCGAGAAGGTAGAGAAGCAATCGTTAACATGGAACCTGAACCTTTGGAGGTTGCACCACCAATTCCCATTCGAGACAGAACCATTCATGTGGTTGATGGCCTCATTTCTTGTATTTTACTTCCTCCCTTACCAGCAAATACAGGTGACATCAAAAATTACATTCAGATGATACAACAATCAGTTCAGTTTGGAGGAAATGCAACTGAAGATCCTAATGCCCACATCAGCAACTTCCTGGAAGTTTGCGGCACTTTCAATTACAACCGAGCATCAGAAGAAGCAATGAGACTGCGAGTTTTCCCATATTCCTTGAAGGACAGAGCTAAAGTTTGGCTACATTCACTGCCAGCAGGTTCCATCATAATTTGGAACACTCTAGCCACCAAATTCCTTGAAAAGTACTTTCCACCAGGTAGAACAGCAAAACTGAGGAATGACATCACATCATTTGTGCAACAAGATTCAGAATCCCTTTACGAAGCTTGGGAAAGGTATAAGATTTGCTCCGGAAATGTCCTCACCATGAGATTCCAAAATGGCTTCAAGTCCAAACTTTCTATGATGGACTTTCTGGATTGATGAGAACCATAATTGATGCTGCTGCTAGAGGAGCTTTGATGGAAAAATGAGAAGATCAAGCCTGGGACCTAATCGAAGAAATGGCCAACAACAATTCCTTGTGGCCAACAGAAAGGAGCATGATCCAAAGAATTGCTGGATTTATGAAGTTGGAGCCAATACAGTAGTCAACGCCAAGCTGGATCAGATATGAAAATTCATGGAGACTCTCGGCATGAAAAGCAATATTGGATCCACAAGTTCACCATATGGAGGAGGACCAGAGCCAAACCAACTTGAAGAGACGGTGAACTATGTCAACAATTTCAACAGACAGGGGACCAATCCATATTCCAACACCTACAACCCTGGGTGGAGGAATCATCCCAATTTCTCATGGAGCAACAATTCAGGGCCAAAGAACTATCCACCACCCGGATTCCAGCAGCAACAGAACAAAGGCCAGGAGCAGGCAAGTGAACCAGGAATTGCAGAAGTGATGGCTCAGTTAAAAAAATATGATGCTATCTTTCAGAGCTAATCAGCTTCCATCAAAGCACTAGAAAATCATATTGGACAACTAGCCAATTGATGAGCGGAAAATATATCAATATTTACCGCCCCTTTTACCTAATATTTTAGTTAGTTTCTCGGGTTTGATGAAAGTTTTGATGTGTTTTTATGTATTTAGATAATAAAGTATTGGGACTTAATGGAATCAACTCGGGGCTAAAACGATGAAATCCGGAGCAAAAAAATGGCCAAAACCGAAATTTACTATACGCGTCACGAAGTGCAGTCCTAAATTTCAGTTTGGCCATAACTTTTTCATCCGATGATTGATTTAGCTGATTCAAGTAGCATATCAAAGAAGACTCAAATATCTAAAACTTTAAAATTTTAAATATTTTCCAATTTAAAAGTTTTCAAGACCGAAATTAACGAATAATCCAATGTTGTTTTGTGTAATTACTAAGTCAGTCATTATCAAAAAATAAAAAAAATGGAAATGATAATTTACAATTGTCAAAATTCCACAAAACATGTTTCTATGTTTGTTGGAGTGTTTTGTTAGGTATGTCTTGTGGAATTTTGGTGGATTGGATTTGGTCAATTTTTTCTCTTTCTAAAATTTCTCTCTCATCAAATTATCTCAACTCTTTTTGCGCCTGGTGGAGACTTTCTCGACAAATTAGGGACAATTGTTGTGTCTACCTCGGATTGCCGAGTCAACAAGTGCTTTATCTTGCCTCTTTCTTCATTTGGTGTGGATTTCACAGGGTTTGGATCAAGATTTTTCGGATTTTTGAAGATTCTTGGTCGGGAAGTTAACGAGTGAGAGGACGATTTGGATTCTTGTGAGGGATTTTCTGATCTTTGAGCTTAAAATTTGAGGTTTTACTGGCTTTGTTCTGATCGGCTGGTTATTGCCTAATTTTGCTTCATTCTTGGCTGATTGTGGTCTTTTGTGGAGCAATTTTTTGGTGTTGACCGGCGTTGACTGGCATGGTGTTCTTTCTATCTTCAAACTGTTCTTGGCAATTTTCTGTTTTTGATCTTCTTTTGGTGATTTTTAAGGAGCAAATCTTGTTTGTCACGTGAAGTTACTTATGGTTTCACGTGACCAACAAGGTTCTGCAGGGGCTAGCTCTTCCTTGGGGCAGACTGCTCCAGCTGGACCTATTCAAGACTTTCTTGCTAAGATGGAAGCAAAAGCTAAGGCCCATTTGGAGTCAAATCCTTTTCATGGGCTGGGAAAAGAGGGTGCTAAAGGTAATGGGCCTCATAAAAGGCCCGGAAAAGAGAAGATGCAAAGGCCAGAAACGGCAGTGTCTGGGCGTGCTTCAAAACAGGTTAGTTTGGGAGGGAAACTTGATCAAGCATGTGCTCCTTTAAGTAAGCACGTGCCTGGTTCTCCTCGCCAACCTAATCAAGCTAAGGCTACTGAAGTAAAGACTGCTGAAGTTAAGAAGGCTGAGAATCTGGAAATCAAGAATGGCAAGGGAAGGATTGAGCTCGGGAAAAGATCTTGGGCTGATAAAGTCAGGGCTTCTTCGGCCAAATCAAGGTTCTGCTTGGAAAGCGATTTGGCTCAAGAACATGGGCGTGATTCTTATTCACTACCTGATGAGTTCGTTGAGGAGGATTTTGGGGATTGGACTCGTTGTTTGGTGGGTTTTATTCCGGGATCCCCTTTTTCTTTTTATGCTGCTAGATCGATTGCAATGAGGGAATGGCAGTGCTATGGAATTGAGACAGTGTTCTCCTATGAAGGTTTCTTTATTTTTCGATTCCCAAATGAAGATAAGGTCCAAGAGGTGCTTGCGGATGGGCCTTGGCTTTTTGGGGGAAAGTATATGATGCTCCAGCAATGGAATGCTTGTTTTGTATTCGACAAAAGTAAGCTTTCTAAGGTTCCGGTTTGGGTGAAATTGAAGGGCTTGCCGTTTACTTTATGGTCCACTAAAGCATTGAGCTTTGCGGCTGGTATTGTGGGAAAACCTTTGTCTTGTGATAGGGCTACTCATGAACGATCTAGACTCTCATATGCTAGAGTGTGTGTCGAAGTAGAAGCTAGTAAGCCGTATGTGCATGGCTTTTCTCTGAATTGTAAGCTTTCTTCTGATCCTATTCGAGTCGGGGTAGAGTATGAGTGGAAGCCTCAACGATGTCCAAAACTGTGTTTATGGGCATAATTGTGAGACTAAGACTGTGGAGAGTGGGAAGCTAGATCAGGTGGAAGATCAGAAGGCTGTGGGGAGTCAATCAGAAGATCTGAAGACTGTGGAGGGTCTGATGGAGGATCAGAAGGCTGTGGAGGGTCTGAGAGAGGGTCAGAAGGTTGTGGAGAGTCTGAATGAGGGACAGACAGTGGAAGGTCGGAAGGATAGTCCGAATGTTGTGATGGTGCTAAAGGAGGATCAGAAGGCTGCTAGTCAGGACACATTGGCCCCTGGGATGAATAGATCAGCTCTAGGAGTTCTCTTGGAGACTGATGATCTGAATGGGAGAGCTCCAGTAGTTGGGGGGCATGAAGTTCAGGATAATAGGAATTTTTCCTAGCTGACAAGGGGACTCTGACTCCTGCAATGTCATGGTGACTCCTCAAGCTATGGTGTTGTTGTCCAGGAAGGGAATATGGTTGCTCCCACCCATGACTTACAGTTAGCTCTAGCTTCGTTTGAGGCTTCTTGTGATCTTGTTGGTAACGACTTACCTAGTTGGGAAAGCGAGAGCTGGACTCTCTAGGATTAATCCCTTTTGATACGGAGGAGTTGGATTCAGTGGGAAGCTCAAATTCTTCTGATTGTTTGGAGGATGCTGAGGGAGTTCTTATGGTGGATCCCATTCTTGCAGTTGGGGATGCAGGGGGTTTGTCATGTGAACAAAAGGGCTTCTCTGAGCAGTGGAAGTACTGCTAAACTGACTCTAGGTGACTTTGTTGGTTCATTGGAAGAAGCTTCTTGTGCTTCTAAGCCTCTTAAGCACAAGAATATGGGAAGAAGAAATGGGGGTTTACCCCCAAACTCGTTCTCGCAAATCATCCCAACCCCAATGATTGGGTGTTGGAATGTAAGGGGGCTTAATGGCCCTTCTACTAGGATTGAGGTTAAAAAGTTGATTATAGAATATCAACTTGAGATTTTTGGTATTTTAGAGACCAAAGTTGCTCTGCAAAATGTGAGTTCTATCACTCAAGATTGTTTTCCTTCTTGGAGTTATGTTTCTAATGCTAGCAATGAGCGGCCTGCCAGAATAATTGTTGGCTGGAATCCTCAGGTTTTTCGCCTGAAAGAAGTTTATTATTCAGATCAAAGAATCTCTTGCTGGTTGTTTTGGTTGATGGGAATAAAGATTGTTTTTTTAGTTTTGTTTATGGCTATAATGGAGCTGATCAGAGGCTTGGCTTATGGAGAACTCTCAGAGATGATTTTGAGGTTTTCAAAGGGAATCCTTGGGCCATTCTGGGGGACTTTAATGAGATTCTAAAGCCGAATGACAGGATTGGTGGTAGTAGAGATTGGCCTGCTCATATCCAGGATTTCTCTTCTTGCTTGCAAGATATTGATATGGGAGAAGTGTCCTCCATGGGGATGAAATTTACATGGCATAATGGGAGGGCAGGGCTGGATTCTATTCTTCGCAAGATTGATTGGGCTTTTTGCAATGTTGATTGGCTCACTATTTGGCCACCGTGGCTGGCTGAGTTCCTTCCTAGAAGAACCTCGGACCACTCCCCTATTATTCTTAGTCTCTCTACTATCCATGAAAAGTTTGCTAACCCCTTTCGTTTTTTGAATGTTTGGGCAGACCATGAGGACTTCCTTTCTATTGTTCAGCAAGCCTGGAACAGACCTGTCAGGGGTGATGCGATGTATCAGTTTACAATGAAGCTTAAATGGTTGAAGAGTGATTTAAGAAGCCTTCACAACAAAGACTTCAGTCACATTTCAGCAAGGGTTAAGGATGCCAGGAAGAGCTGGGTTGCTGCCCAGCAGCTCCTGGACAATCATCCTACTGACCTTGATATTCTGCGTGATGAGCGAGCCTCAGCTTCTCGTTATTTCCAGCTTTGTGCTGAGGAGGAATCATTTTTCAAGCAAAAAGCCAGGGTCAATTGGTTGAATTTGGGGGATCAAAATACAAAATTTTTCTACAAAACCTTAATGCATAGACAGTCCAGAAACCGCATTTACAGGCTTGAATCTTCTGATGGTGCGATCTTTACCAGTAGAGAGGATTTGGGAGCTCATGCAGTGGCTTATTTCACTGACATGCTCTCTGCTCGAGAGGGGTAGTAGATATGGAGGGAGCTGAGCAGTATTTTTTAAATAAGATCCCCACTGATCTTATTCCAATGCTTGATCAGGATATTCTGGATGATGAAATTAAGAATGCTCTATTCAGTATTTCAGATGGCAAGGCTCCAGGCCCTGATGGTTTTTTTGCTCTTTTTTTCAAAAGGAGTTGGGATATTATTGGTAGAGATCTTCTTGCTGCTGTGAAATTCTTCTTCTCTACAGGTATTATGCCTAAATGTGTTAGTGCTACCCGCATCACTCTTGTTCCCAAAGTTGAGCACCCGCGGTGCTTGAGTGATTTCAGACCTATTTCTTGTTGTAATGTGCTTTACAAGTGCATCTCCAAAGTGATTGTTAATAGGATCCAGAAAGTTCTTCCTTCTATAATCAGTCATACGCAATCAGCTTTTGTCCAAGGTCGGCTTATCACAGACAATATTCTTCTTTCTCAGGAGATTTTGCGGAACTACCATCTGGATGGGCTCCCGAGAGTTGCTCTTAAAGTGGATATCCGCAAAGCGTTTGATACGGTTAATTGGGATTTTATTCTCTTGGGTTTAAAGGCTGTGGGATTCCCTTCGAAAATGATTGACTGGATTAAGGTGTGTTTAACCTCTCCTCATTTTTCAGTAGGGGTGAATGGAGAATTGTTTGGGTTCTTTAAATCTTCTAGGGGAGTTAGACAAGGAGATCCACTTTCCCCCTATTTTTGTGTTGGCTATGGAAGGTTTACATGGCATTCTTCACCATTTTACGAAAAGGTTGGTTTTAAGTACCATTGGAGGTGTGCTAAGGGAAAGATTACCCACCTTTGCTTTGCGGATGATCTCCTGATGTTCTGCAAAGGAGATGAGGCTTCTCTGATGATCTATAAGGATGCTCTAATGGAATTCTCTAAGCTTTCGGGGCTAGATCCAAATAACACAGCAAGAGCAACATCTTCATCTCGAAAATGAATGAGGCTGATGCTTTTAGTCTTCAGGAAATCATTGGGTTCCCAGCGAGGTACCTTGCCAATTCGTTATCTAGGGGTTCCTCTCCTTACTACCTCTTTGAAGTACCGGGATTGTCTAGTGTTAATCGACAGAATCCTGTCACGTATTCGGCTTTGGACTTCTTCTTCCCTTTCTTATGCTGGCAGATTGCAGCTCATTAAATCTGTTCTTTTCTCTATCCAGGTTTATTGGAGTTCCATTTTCTTGCTCCCTAAATCTGTGGTTAAGAAAATTGAAAGTGTTCTATCAGCTTTCCTCTGGAAGGGTTCTGTTAGTGCTGCTTCTGCTAAAGTTGCTTGGGCTTCCCTTTGTTACCCAAAATCTGAAGGTGGCTTAGGGATCAAACGGATTGAAGATTGGAATAAGGCTGCTACTTTGAAGCATATCTGGAGAATTCTCACTGATAAAAGCTCTATTTGGGTTCGATGGACTCATGATACTATTATCAGGGGTAGATCCTTTTGGCACTTGACTCCCACATCCAACAGCTCTTGGATTTGGAATAAAATTCTTAAGAGCAGGTCTTGGTGTTCAGGACTCTTTCAAGTGCGCATTGGTGATGGTCTTTCCGCCTTCCTCTGGAGGGATTATTGGCTACCTACGGGGCCCCTCTGTAACTTGTTCAGTTTTCGAACTTTGAAGGTCACTGGTCTTGATCCTAATGCTAAGGTGTGCCAAATAATCTCTGATGGTAGATGGAGATTCCCTGATAGTCCCCCTGAGCTTAAGGCAGTTTGGGATTCCATTCGGTTCTTACCTAATCCTGAAACTTCGGATTGGTTTATTTGGACTGGTAGTGCTTCTGGAAATTTCACAATTGGAAGTGCTTGGGAGGCTCTAAGAAACAGAAGAAGTGTTGACAACATTCACCATTTGCTTTGGTTTAAAGGTCATATTCCAAGGCATTCTTTCATGCTTTGGTTAGCTTCTTTGGGCAAGCTTAGTACAATGGATAGGCTTATGCGTTTTGGAGTGGTTCAGAATGATGTCTGTGTGCTCTGCTCTTCTAGTACGGAAACTCATAGACATTTGTTCTTTGATTGTCCTTTTTCCTCCACAGTTTGGCATAATGTTTCTCTGAAGGTTCCAGTCCAATGGCCTCATTTGGATTGGATAAATTTTCTCAGATGGGCCATGGTGCGGTTGAAGAAAAAAGGAAACTTGATTTGTGTTGTTGCTCGAATTGTTCTAGCTGCTACAGTATATTTCATTTGGTATGAGAGGAATAGAAGGGTGTTTGATCAATGCTCTATTTCGGAAGACCATCTAGTAAAGGAGATCTGTGATTCGGGTTAGAAGCAGATTGGTTTCTTGAGCAGGGATCGAAATGGCTCTGGAATAGAAGGGCTCACTGGTTATTTTGCTGACTAATTGGGGTGTTTTGTGATGATCTTGTCTTTGGGGTTGTTTTCTTTGAAGGAAGGGTTTATCTACCCCTTCTCTTTGGTTTTGAGAGTGAATCGTTTTGGGATCTTTCTTGGTTGTTGCTTTGGTATCGAGATGACACAGACTCTGCTTAGTTTGGTTGGCAGAGGCCAAAATAGGCTTAGGCACTGTTGTTGTTCTTTCACTTGCTCATATAAGTAAAGGTTGTGATCGTTTCTCAATTGTGGCTTTCTCCTCTCAACGTGCAAAATTTGCCTGAACCGTGGGTTGCTCATTTTGGACTCTCGGTCTAGTGTATGCATGGGTTATGGGATTTGTGTTCACTTGGACTTGTGAGCAAATTAGTTTCGTAATGAGTTTCCTTCGTTTCCTAGGCGATGTGTGGGCCTCTGGAAGCCATTTTTGGTGTGTTATTTTGTTTTTTGTGAAATGGGCCTTCCTGTTGGTGGTTTTCTCGATTGAAGAAATTGCTATGTATAGATAATGGGGCGCCTGCTCATGGGCTATTTTTTAAGCTTCAAATTGACTGAAGTGCTTGGAAGTTGGGCTTGGGTGGGCGCTGACTCATCTACCTGGTTGAGTTCGTTTGTGGGCTGTTGACGGCTGCTGGCACTCGAGGACTTACATTTGATCTTGTGGCTATGATTTGGGCTTTTGGTTTTGCATGTGGGCTGAAGTGGCAGCGCTGGACGTGGACTGCCTGAGATGAAATGCGTGGAAGCTGATTGAGGCAAATGAGCCTGTTGTGCGCATGGATTTTGTGGCACGCTCTGGGCTGCCGTTTCAAGTGCGTCTGGCATCGTAGCATCCTCAGCCTTGCACATGGAGCTATTCGGTTGAGTGCTGACATTTTATGTGGGCCATTTTCCTTTTGTTTGGATAATAGAGGCTTTGCGCATTATTTTGATTGCGGTAGCTACGGGCCATTTATTTGGTTTTTTTTTAACTTTGGTTCTTTGTATGTGCTTATTGCACTGCCATGTATTTGGGTTTTGATCTTCGGTTCTTTGTATGTGCTTGTAGCACCTTCCTGGGGATGCCCCTTGTACTTTGTACAAAAAAACACCTTTTGGAATATACATGTAACTTTTTCCAAAAAAAAAAAATGTTTGGTGGATTGTTTGGTGGAGGATTTTGTGGCGTGTTTGGTGGAGCAATTGGTGGAAGCCTTTAGATTTTCCTATAAATATCAAGCCATTCATTTTTAATTATCATGCTTTCCTTAGGTTTTGTAAGGAATTTAAGGATTTCATCTTGTTTGTATTTATTTTCAGTATTTAATTTATGCATTTTATTTTCAGTAATTGTAGTTTCTTTTCTTTCTTTCTCTTTCTTTTATGTTTTGTAGTTAGATTTCCGCTGGGGGAAGGGTGAAGCTTATATTATTTTAGTTTAGATTAATCTCCATTAATTATAATATGGAAATTATAATTTAACATAAAAGGTTATATCGCCTTTAATGTCTGGTTTTTTTTTATTTGAAATAATGTGACACCGCCTATATGGCCGGTCTTTATGTGACAGATGATTACTGCCTATATGGCTGGTTTATGGACAAATAATGATATCGCCTTTATGGTCAGTCGGACTTAATTAAAATTTGACTTAATGAGGATACCGTCTATATGGCTGGTTGGTAATATCAACTGATAAATTCTATATTATAGTAAGGGAGATTTCTCAATTAGAAATAGTAAAGGTGGATCCCTAACCCCCGGCATTTTATTTTTTATACTATGGAAGTGATGAAAACACAATATCCACACACTTAATAATTGATTTTCTTTTTATGGTAATTATTTAGTTTGTTTATTGAGTCTTAAGCTTAATGCTTCTTGTTAATTGGCCATTAATAAGATTGATTGGTGGTAAACTTAAAATGAACTTGACGAAAGGGATTTTGTTTCAGGCTTAGATTCAATAGCCAACGATCTTCCATGAGGATAGATAACCCTTTAATAGATTTCCTTACATGATAGACATATACATGTTGGGCGGGGGGTGGGTGGGGGTAACAACTTTTGGAACTTGAACTTAATGAATTCAAGTAACTTGGTT